>JAPMOQ010016344.1:508038-549481 GCA_026543055.1 Argiope trifasciata
AAAATCCTGTGATCTTCAGAAGTGACAATACTATGGTAAGAAATAATTAATATAAATAAATCCCGCCATTAACATATGCTAATGAAAACTACAGAATAAATATTTTTTTTAAACGTGATAAATAAGTATGTTATTAAAAATGTCTCAACATACTCTAACAGGAGAAATTGCTTCACACCAAGCTTCAGATAATCTATCATACCCAGCTGTCAAATCTGTTAACTTATCCATTGTTTTGAAAGTTCCATAATCATGAACATCAATATATGTAAATGCATCTCCTCCAGTCATACTAAAATAGAAAATCATATCAGAAGAATAACATTAACATGGATAATGTAATAATTGGAAGTATAAATTAAAAGTTTTAACACATTTGTAGATGTGAATGCAGTAGAATTAATTTTAATTACAATAATTCATTTTCATTGTGATCAACATGAATAATATATAACATACAATTCTGCATAGCCTTGCATATTAAAATAATTATATATATTACATTGAGATTATACAATAACGATCCATTATACAATGATGATCTGGATCCTCGAGTATTTTCATTTTGTATTTAAAAAATTTATAATGTATGGTACAAAATAAAAGTCTGACTCAATATGAATGCCATAGCATTTGCATTCAACAGACTTATAGTTGCCTGTTTAGGAATTAGCTTTTAGAAGAATAAAAGCTTTTATTGTTTTTCTTTATATGTAAACTTTCAATATTTGCTCCTAACATATTTGCTACTAAAAGTACAAAATTACAAATCTCACAACATTCCAATGTTTAAATTGTAAAACAGAACCTATATTGCATTCAAAAATTGTATTAAATTATTGAATGCTGTCTAATGGATTTCAAAATATCAAGTGACTAACTCATTCCAGCATTCATTGATAGGCTTTCTCAAACATTCAGCACATATCTGCTTATTACTAGATCTCCCGCATAAAAAGCTTATGATTTTTTTAAAAATTTCAAATAAGAGGGCATTAAGTTTTCAACTGTCACATATTGACTAATTCTAAATATATTTTTATATCTATTAAGAATCACAACCAGGCTTTTAGCATTTAAATCGATTCTTTTTAAAGAATTTATTTTTCTTTCATAATTCAATCTTAGGAAATACTGATTTAAGAATATATAACAGATATTATAAACCAGACTTGACAGTATAGTAGCTGTTTTAACTAATTTAGATCATATTAGTTCAGCCAATAGAATGTAAACCCTTCCTTATTGGGAAAATGATTTTTATATTCATAAAATTCCATGAATATCAATAATTACCAGTAATTAGAAACGAAATATTAATCAATTCAAATCTGATAAATTAAGCGATTGAATGATCACATTAAATGAAATTTTTTTTAGCATAACTGCATATAGTAATTCAGGATCAGAGAAAGTTAATATAAAGTGAACTATAGTATTCACTGCAATCCCATTAAATGCCATTTACTGTATAAAATATGTAAAATTTTTCAATATCAATGATTTTGAAAATTTAACTTAAATGAAGAACCTAACCTTTTATTGAATTGAAGCAAAAAAATGAGTATTTAAGATACGAGTTTTGTAGATTTTATCTCATACAAGCAAATGTTTGATCAAACTACCAAGAATTAAGAAATGATAATACATTGTTAAGCATTTAGAAAATTTTAAGTTTTAGAAAAATTGGAAAAAATAAAGCAAAATAATGTGAACAGCGTGGTAATTTCTGTTTGAATAGAGTCAGCAATAATATTATAAGTTGCAGAATAAATTATTCCAGTTAGCTTGTTAAATCTTTTTTTTTTTCAATTAGTATTCAAATCTTCAATTAGTCACTTTACCATCAGAATATTTATGTATTTTGAATGAATTCAAATTTGAAATTTTTCAGTTTTGAATATTTGCATATCTACTTAGGTGCCAAGGCAAAACAGAGGTATTATCTTTTTAGATATATACATATCTGGCCATACAATATGCATTTACGTTAATTTGTATGCATAAAGTGTACATATTTGAACTACAGAGATTTTCATTGAAAGTTATGCCATGTTTTTTTTAGTAAATTCAATTTGAGTTTATTAAACTTTTAATCAATTTTAAATGCTTTTACGTCTTTTTATGTCATCAAAGTGTGGATTCTACTAATATCCGAATGAAATGAGAATTCGACAAAAGTTTGAAAAACATTGAAAGAGTTTTAAATATACATTTTGTTATGCAATGTTACAAAATAATAATAATGCCTAATTTATCATTTTCAAAAACTCTAATTTATATAATACTCTAATTTAATCTAGTTGTCTAAATATTAGGTTGTTCGGAAAGTAATTTCGTTTTTTCCCGACAGAGGATTTAATTGTATTTTTCGCACCCAATTTCATACTTAAACCGCAAAATCATTTTATGTTTTAAGAGCTGATATAGCAAGGCTTGAGTGTGAAAAAGTGCAGCTGATTCTTAGCAGTAGTTTTTGGATGGTGCCCTTTTAAATATGGAGAGCAATAAACAGCATTTTCGTCATTTTTTTCTTTTTTGCTATATAAAAGGTAAAAATGCTGTCAAGCCAGAAATAAATTAGCCAATATGTGTGGAGAAGATGTGTTAACAGTACATCAGTACAAGAACTGATTTGCAAAATTTTTCCTTCAAATGAGGAGGCCAAAAACCACCTCGATCAGTTTTTTTTACAGCAAAGACCAAAACTTTTATGAGCGTGTAATCATGTTACTACCAAAAATATGGCAAAAGGTATTAGACCAGAATGGCAATTTTATAATTTAATAAATAGTTTATTCATTAAACGAAAATTTCTTTTCATTTTGACAAAAAAAAAAAAAAAAAACGAAATGACTTTCCAAACAACCCAATAAAATTTAAATGTGTTACAAATCACAAAGTTATTGCTTCATTTTAAACTAATATCGCTCTGCTACTCAAAAAATTTTTTATTTTCATTTAAGAGTCACAGAGCATACATTCTTAAAAAAACTGGGCTCCATACTTACCTAAATTCTAAATTGAAAAGTCTGTCTTTTAAGAATAAAAACTGTAGCTGGTAGATAAAATATCAAAATTCTCAATCTCCTACATTCTGTTCCTACTTATATTACATCAAAAAAGAAGAAAAAATATTTTTTTTAAAAAGAAATATACTACTAACTGAGGACGCTCGGCCCATTTAAGAAGGAAATGCCCAGGAAAACAAACTGGCAAACAGTGAACACCAAGTTGAGCAGCAATAGTAGCATAGATTACGCTAAGTGTCGAAGCATAGCCACATTTCGCCATTAATACCTAGGGTGGAGAAAATTTAAAAGTATACCCATTAAAATTCATATAGTTAGGACAAGTATAAATAATATTGCTAAAAAGAATATTGAGAAACACAACAATAATTTAAGCATTTGTTAAATGTAATTATTAAAGTTATATATTGGTAAAACACATTCAACCTAAGAAAAAAAAATGTTCAAATTTATTTCTATATATTTACAAATAATTTCAATGTTAGTTAAGTACAGTAATTTTACTAATGGCATACATGAAAATACTTTCAAATATAAAGAGACTTCAAATGAAGTGGAATTTTAGTCTGGAATTCACAAGAACATATTGAATTTGCTGGTAACCAATGAAGTTTTGTCTAATTGATATGAGGAACTTTACGAAGTTTGTAAAATTGTTTTTTCAGTTATTTTGTCCTTGTAATGTGACAACTCCATTACCCTCAAAATCATCCATTTCCTACATACAGCATGTGTTTCTGCATATATTAAAAGCTTTAATAAATGAGTTTATTTATTAATTTTTATGATTATTAGATGCAATTTATTATTTTATATCGCAATAGTTTCCAAAACATGAGAATGTGGTAATTTGTTGCACAGGCATGAGCAGATTATTCGACATACACTGGAATATTAAGTTTAAGGAAAATTTACAATACTGCATAAAAGGAAGGATGTTTCAAAATAACTTTGCACTTGTTGTTCAAATGATCAAAATCTGCTACTGATCAGGAGGTGCCACAAGTTCATAGATGTGAAATCGCCATATATGTAAGCAGGTTCTCACTTCCCTAGAGGATACGGTAATAGTATGAGATTTAATTTATCTTCACTACTATGACAAAATATAGGCTCTGCAGAAGGTAGTTGGACTATGATTAGTGATGATTATTCTATTCTTAATTTCCAAAAGCTGTAGTAATCAATATCCTTCATAAACTCTAAAACAGGACACGATTCACTGTTTTTTATGGTGATGATGATATATCATAGAACGAACAATTTCCCCCCCTTTTTATTTCAAGTTTATGGTTTACGTTAATCTAAATGTTCTAGCTTTATTTTATTTACCTTTAGCAGTCAAATACAAAAAAAAAAGTTACTTCATAACTAAATTACATTGATGTGTGTGTGTGTTTATGCAGCTAGTTTTCAATAAAACAACAACTATATATTATATTTTCAGACAAAGGAAAAAATGCTAAACTAAGTGGGTAGCTTTGAAAAGCAAGCACCAAAACTTGAATGTGATTTATTTATTTTTTACTTCAAATGTCTGCCTTTATTGAAACATAAATAACTTTACTTTTCTCAAATTATTGTTTCCATTGAAGAATTAGAGACAATTTCCACGAAGATATAAATATAATGATATAGATTTTTAAAGTTAAAACTGACATGGGTCCAGCAGTTTTCCTATTATTGACATCAGTGATTATTCATAAAAGTCTAGATTTTCAATTGATTGCATTTTATTTTCAATTAAATTCATTGCAAATTTCCAAACTCATGAAATATTCCACAGAATTATATTCTGCAAATCAACATGATTTTGGATAATTGTTGAGTTTGTGGGGGATATTTTAAATAAATATTTTAATGTTGAAAGGGAAAATTTTCAGAATTTTTAATTTTTAATCAATTATATATTTGATTTATTTGCATTATGAAATAAATTCTTTTCAATGCTACTCAATTTTTAAAAAGAAAGCTCGTTTAAATTGATCCTTCTTTACTTATAAGGAGCACTAGCTTTTAAATTTTCCACGTTTTTCAAAATTTCATGAAGAAAACTTTATTTATTTGTAAATAAAATTAATTTCATTGTCTGCAAATTACTCATTAGCATCACAATCCTTATGAAGTTGCTAACATAGAAAAAATAAAGAAAATGCCCATTTCAAGAGCATAAAAATGTATTTTTCACATTCTCTCTCTTTTTTTCCAACACATTTCAGTGAAACAAATCATTTTTGATAATGTTCAAAGATAGCAATAAATTAATAAAATCAACACACAACAGTATTTTTTAATTAAACAAAAAATTATAATCTCTATACAAAAATAAATTAAATTAAAAATACTAAATGATAAGCAAAGCAATTGCAACATTTTTCTCCCTTTCTTCTAAGTATATCAGATAAACAATACTCCTTCTATAATCACTCAATAATTTCTAAAATTTTAAAGACAAACATATAAGTTTATGATGAAATTAAAGAATTAATATAGAACAGCTAATTTTCTTAAGATGCTTAAAATAACATATAAATATTAATAAATAAATTACCACAGTTTAATTTTAATATTGTAACTTATTGAAAAGTAAAGGCAAAATGTTCAAATACCTTATTTATATGCATACCTTATCAATATAGTTGTTTTCTGGATTTGTAAATAGCTCAGAATTGCCAGAAAATTTCAATTTATTAAACATGACTTCATTTATTGTTTCTAAAATCACTCTACACAGATAAGGTTCCCAAAGGGAATTCTCAAGAACTTCACCTTAAATATAAATTAAGTAAATGGTTATCAATTATAAAAATATAAAATTTGTCAATTCAATAAAATAGGTGATACAGTAAGAAAAAAATCAATAAATAAAAGAGTAAATATATTAGGACTTGATATTATACAAGTTTAATATTGTTTCATCGAATTTTGATTGAATGAATCAAAAATCAATTATATTTCATGTTCCATTATTTAAGAAAAATGATGTTTTCTCTAAAACTGATTTCTATTTTTAATAAAAGGAAAACATAAAATTTATATATCTTGGGAATTAAAATTTTTTAGATGCTAATTTTATAAAAAAAAAATGGATTCCAAATTTCTACGAAAAAAATTTATGCATATAAGAGTTAGAAGCAAATTAGCACCTCTACTAAATGTTTAGAGGTAAAGTAACTAATGTTCAGATAAAATTGGCAGGTTACACTTGCCTATGAAATTGCTGTATTTACATATACATTCAATCATAAGTTAAAAAAATTTTTTGGCTTGATTTACATAAGTTATACAATTGCTATACTTTCAGAAATAATATCTTTTGTATCAATTAAGAAATTTTCATTAAGGAATTTTCCCAATTTAGATCCACTTTTTCTTAACTTGTATTTTTGCACAAATTAAAATATTAATAAAATCTTCCTGCATTAACAACCAATATTTTCAGTTAAAAAACTATTTTCTTACCACAATCATTTACAACAAGGAGAGGCTTTTGTTGAAGAACAGGATGATGGGGATAAGCTTTCTTCAGTTCGTCATACACCAATTTTACAATATCATTTATATGCTCAGTCACTTGATTAGTACAAAAGACATCTGAAGGCTGGCACCACTGAGATAAAAGACATGCTCCTATGGAATAAAAGGTACAAAAAATAATTTTCAGCAATGAAAAAATTTCATTTTAAATTATTCATTAGTAATCGATAAAATAATTCATAAGCAGCAGTTAAATTGATTTTTAACATTATAACTCATTATCAATGAATTTTTAGATAAATGAGGCATGAATTAGACTCATTCATTTTGGTTAGTCTTCCACTTCCTATTATTCAAACCAATTTAAACAATTTATATTTTTAAAATATGAGTTTCCATTAAATAAAATTTTCTATATTTTATATTAAACTGGAACTTTGACATCAATTTTTAACTCATTCTTGGATGAACTGGAGTTTTGAATGTATATTAAATGTACACTTATATGTTTTCACTTATACACTACACACTATTTCGACATTTAGTGACGACTATTACCAAACTCAATTACTTATTCATTGATTCATTCAATTAAATTCTATGTCTATATAAGTATTCCTAACAGATTATGAATGTGAATTAAGATTTCATAATTTCTTTATAAAAGAATTATCTGCGATGGCTGTTAATTATTCAAGCATATAGCCAACTTCTGTTCTATTTTCAAGCAACTCAGACAAGATTTTAATACATAGTTATGAGATTGATAATTTCACATTCCATTTACTTTTATTATGCTGGATTGTACTAAAGATCTTATTGTAGAAAAACTAAGATCCACAATTTTTATTACGTGATCTTGCATTTCATAAGAAGTCAAATTTACTTCTGATTGTGCATGGGAATATGCTGAGAAATTAATAGCAACAGATCATCACTTGTTTTGAATGGATTTGATACAATGCATTTTTTGAATGCTTATGAATTTTGCATGTAGAGTTGATTTCATAGCAAGGAAATAAAGCATTTAATGTAACTAAATATTAACATCAAAAGTGAATTACAAATAATAATTTAAAAAAATATTTTTGTAAGCACTCTTTAATGTGTGTAATTTTTTTTACTACAACTTTTGTTAATTAATCTGTGATAAATATATATGAGATGCTGTAAATAGGATAGCAGCATTTCTAAATGGGTACATCTTCTGATTTTTATTATAATGAATTACAAATTAAAAACACTATATAATTAAGATTTAAAAAAATTCTACATTTTTTTGGTACACTAATAAAAGAAAATATTTTTATTGTAAGGAGCAATATAGACAGCTTGCCTTTCTGAATTATTAAAAATTTTTTGCCATTTCAAGGCAAATGATAATGAACTTATGATCATAGTACACATTTTTGCATCTCCATCTCTCCAAGAAAATTATGCAGAATCCTGAGGGAAATTGTATCCTTAAACGAACTGATATGAGAGCTTTCATTTAGTGGGTTAAAGATAAAAAGTTTATAAAATTATATAAATGTATGCCATTTTATACATATTCACTGATGAATTTGCCAATATTTTTATTAAAAATATTTCCTTCAAGAATTCACAATAGCTGTGCGTTCATTAAAATCCTTAATTTCTTCTTCTAAATACGAGTAATGATTACTAATAAACAATTTAAGTTAAGGTAATTTTGAATATTTGGGAAATAATGACACAAATATCTTTAAAATATCTCTGCTGCCAAATTTAAGTAATAATTTTTACTTTAAAAAATACCCAAAAATTCGTTTTCCAAATATCACTAATGAAAATTTTCAGTAATATTTTTCATTTAAAATTTTTACTTACACTGCTATCCTCCTCCTTAAAAATATATATTTTTTTGATAATGCATATGAAAAAAAAAATATTTTTTACTCAAGAGTTTAATTTAAGTACTATTTGAAGTGTTCTATAATTTTTCTAAATGCAATTAACTTCACCCATTGGTTTCTAAAAAAATATTCACCATTTATAATTATTAAAATGTTCTTAGTTCAAAGAGCTTCTCAGATTCCATACATTTTCATACTTATATGCAAATTTATTAATTATATAAAAGTGATTCCACTTGAAACAATATAACTAAATAGTGCATTCATGAACTCGGTTTAACAAAAATAAATTCTATTGAATAAAAAAATAAACACATTTTACAATTTTCCTTCTTATGTAATGGAATCTCAATAGAGCATACACAACTTCTGTAAAAGCTATATTATAAAATAACAATAGCAATACACTTATTAATTAATTACTTACTAAGTTTACTTAATTTATATATTAGTAATCAAAAATTATGCTTTTAAAGGCATAATCATGATACAGTCCAAAATGATTAAATTTAATTAATTACTAATACTTTCATTAAAATTAATTTAAGATTGAGTCAAAATTTTCTTCTTAAATGTATTATCTAAAGGAATTGCACACAGATTTATATTCATATAAAAGTAAATAAAAATACTGAGCAACGTATAGGCATTAAACTAAATAAATTATCAGCAGTTAAACACAAGGAAAAGAACGAGCATTTGCACATTAAGTTTCTCAAAGTTTTACATTTTAAATTGCACATAAGACCTTAAAATGTGCTTTAAAAATGTTCAGGGAAATGCATGCATACACTTGAATTATGTTTAATGCAAACAGAGCCATGGAAAACACATTTGAAATATGAATGAGCTCCATTTTACTACTGAAATAATTAATTTCTTATTTTGGAAAATTTTAAAAACATATTTTTGGAGTGTTATAGTTAAGATAAACAGAAGCACTAAGTAATCAATGAAGTGGTTATATCAAATAAATAGAATAAAAATTTTCAGTCATTATTCTCACATAAATTTTGAATGGGCCTTAGAGATATTAAATGTATTACTCACTAGACATTTTGTGGCAGAACACAATATGATGCTCTTCTTTTAATAAATTGGTTTATTTAATATCAAAAACACCTTTTTAATGCAACAATATATTAATAATTTGTTTAAGTCCTTTTTTTAAAAAATGAAATTATGTTTTTATTAATTCACCGAAGTTCATGACAGCATAGCATTCACATTTGTACAACTCATTATTTAAGAAGTTGTTTGTTGTAATAAAAATTGTAATAAAAAAAGTGTAAGATAAAAAGTAAATGTAAAGAAAAATAAAAAATCTAATCAATTATATTAAATATCAGGTTAACATTATCCTAATGTTTTATAATTCACAGAGTCTGCATTTTGTACAAATTCTTTTATGTGTCTAATAACATTTTAAATCCATTTGCTTGTACTTCATCTTTCTCAACTCAAACCCAGACTCCTGTTTCTAGCTATCTTTTCTCTGGATATAAAAACATATGTTTGAGTAGATATCATCTCAATGCTTTCTTCTTACAATGTTATTAATAGCAAATAATGATTTAAAAATTGCTAAAATTGCAGTAAACATACGAGAAAAGGAAAATAATTTATTTGTAATATAAAAAATATATGTGTTACAATTTTTGGAAGCAAATGTGCTACTTATGATTTATTTTGAAAGGATATATATCTATTATTTGAATTATGAAGTTACTTTAATGCAAAAATTATCTTCAAATACATCTATATTCGAAAATAACAAGAACTATCTGTAAAAGTTAAATAGAAATTCTACAAAAATTAATTCACAAATTAGCTTTGAATTAAAATGCCATTTAAAATATTACAGAGAACTTTAGTATAAAATAGAGAAATGATCTTACCTTTTAACAAAGACTTTTTATCACTTTCCAAGAAAGCATGCCACAGTGTTTCCAAATAAGTGTGCCGCATAAACCTTAAAGCTCTTTTTGCATAATATTTCAATGTAAGATTATGATAACTGAAATACAAAGCAAAAATTTACTTTTTACAACTAATATAAAATTTTATTTTATAAGCCAACAATTTTCTATTATCCTTCAAAAACCTTTTTTTATCACAATTTTTTAAAATCTGAAATTTAAAACACTCATATATTATGTATTTGATAACCTAAAATTCAATAAAATTAGTAATGTTTTAGGATTTCTAATAATTTTTAAAAATAATGAAAATTCTGATAAAAATTTATTTTATTTTGATTTTTCTATTATTAATTATGTTAATATTATTAATAATTGAAAAATAATATCAAAAATTCATTTTCCAATGGATCATACAAGAAGTGTTCAGAGTTGGAAAAATTTTATCATTATAATTTCTTTTAAATGATTTTGTTAATAAATAATAAAAAAGAAAGTTAAGAAAGTTGTTTTAATTTAAAACATTTCAAATCAATAACTCAATTTATTAACTCATTAAAGTTAAATAAATTCACCAAATAATTATTCTAAATTAAATTTCTTATTTATCTTTTATTGCATTGAAGTACTTAATTAGTTTACATTCTAATAAAGTAAATTTTCAATATCAATAACAAATACAACAAATTATGAAAGGGGAATTAAATAATGTGGAATTTAAAAAAAAAACGTAAATAGTCATACAAAATTAATAGTTAAATAAAGGAAATAACTACAAAATAAAGTTTAAAAAAAATTCATTTTTCTTCACACAACATTAATCAAGAAGAAATAGTGAAATAACACCAAGATTAAGGATTTAACTATATAATAGTAGATTTTTTTTAAATTCGATTTTTATATTCTCAATGAAAATTACTAAAAGTTTTAAGAAAATTTTCATCTGTAATAGACAATAAAATTTGCTATAACATTATTATTATCAATAAAATTGTCCAATTATATGTATTTATATACAATCAACAAACTTTAAGAGATTATAGTTATGGCTAACTTTTCTTGGTTATAGTTATGCATTGTTAATTTACTTTAGTTTTGCAAAGAAAAAAATTTTACTCAATAGAAAATTAACTACACATGATTTTGAATTAATAAATATCCTAAAAGATGAATAAATGTTTATTGCTTTTTAAAACATTAATGAACTTTATACTAATAAATTAAAAATGAATAAGCGTCAATTATCATACCAGTCAGTATCAGTCACAATCTGCCACAATTCTTCAATGATTACTTGAAGACCAAAGGGATGATCAGAACATACAAATTTGAAGTTTAAAAACTGATCACTTGAAACATTTTCTGTGTGATAGAAATCAATAGACATTTCTTGTAATTTCCGTAAAATTGACATTTTGCATGCATGCCTTCTCTGAAGTTCATATTTCCAATCAGTTGTAACAGGATCATATAATAATACAGATGTGGGATATCTAAAACATACGAATAAAGGAAGCTTGATGATAAGTTTATTATTGTTATGCTTATTTGAATTCAAAATAAAATATGACAAATTCATTGCTCATAAGAAAAATATTCTGTTCAAGTTGTGTATATACATATATATATCCCAGTTAAGCCATCAAAAATTAGATCAGGTTTTTAAATTTTTATTGAATGCATATAAATATTTTATACAATAATGAAATACAGCAAAATCATAATTGGTGGTTTTTGTCTCAACAAGCTTTAATCATTAAAAATATGTCAAATTAAAACTAATTAAAAACTTTTCATAGCAAATGTATGTGTAAGCAATTTAAAAGAGATAAAAAAAATCATAAAAACATAAAAGTTTGTAGTGCTAAGAACTATTTGAGATTCTAATAAAAATATGCATTGATTAAAAAATTTGCATGTTTTCTCAAAAAGCATAAAGATATGATGATGAATAAATAAATTATGAATAATGACTAAATAAATTTTATGAATAAATAAAGCTAATATTCTTTTTACCCTTAAGTGTATTAGTTAGCAACAACTTGTGCATTCTAATACATCGAATACAACAATTTTAAACTTCTGTATTTAAAATTAATATTAAAAATTAAACAGAAATATTGAAAAAGACATAATTTGACTCAGAAGAAACACTTGTCTGTTATAACTAATTTTAAATAGATTAATATTTAGTTAATAAAATAATATATTACTAGTAATGCTGTTAATTAGCAAGTGATAGTTATATGCAAATGTTTCATGGCTAAAATTTAATCAAAGATGTCAGGCTAGTCATACCTAAAGCCTGAATAACTTTGCGATGACATGAGACTAAAGCTAAACATTGGCCAAAGGCATCCAGATAACACAAATATATCAATTATTTTCTCCCCTTTATTTCTTAAAAAGATTTATATAACTGAACAATAAAAAGATAATGCAATTAAAGATGAAATAAAAATGTACAGGAGTTAATTTCATGCTTATTCGCCAGAAAATTGTTTGGGAAAACTAAAGATAGCTTCATTACAATAAACTATTTCTATTAAAATAAATGAAATCCATTTGCTTTATCTTGTTTTTATAATATGATCCATTATTATTAACAAGCATTTTATCTGTCGAAACACAACTAAAGTACAATATCGTGGTTATTAAAATGAAATTAAAAAAGACTAGAAAGTATTGTCAAATTTTAAAGTAAACATAAAATCTGCAGACAAAAAAAAAAAAAATCCATTAAATCTGCCTGTATATTATGATATTTATAAATCAGTGACATTTTTAAGAAGTTGTACTTTTTTTTAAAAGTATCAGGGTTTTAAAGTTCATATTGCCACATACAGCAGATGAAAATACAAGGTTCATGGCAATATTCCAAGTGTCTTTATCCAGATTCTTTAAAAATTTATAAGTAAAAATTTTTGAAAGAAAAAAACATTGGAGTTAATAAATTTTACTCATGTTTAGTTGTAATAAAAAAGTATTTTAATCCTTATTACTGACTTGATTCCTTTGGCAATTAGTTGGTTTACTAGATTATTGACTGTACTTACTTTCAATCAAATATCTTGTGATTAACTAAATACTCATTCCTTCCAAAAATTATTTTTAAGTTTCCCATGATAGACATTAAAGTCATGCTATTTTAATAGTCTTATAAACATTCTTCATTGTATTTATGAACCAGAATATAATAATACAGTGTTATGAACAATTTAATTTGGTCCTTTTATCTTGGCACTATATCTTTCACTATTTTCTTATTTTTTATGTAAATTGCAGATATATTAAAATGAACTTTGTTTCATGGCTTTTAAAAATAGAAGATAATCATGCAATAAAACATCTGAAAAAAAAAACTGAAAATTTAAATTCGATAGCAATAATGAAATCTGGATCAAACAGAAAAATCAAGTACATGATGACTAATGTTATCAAACTGTAAATTATTTCAGCTAATACATTACAAATGTGTAAAGCCTTCCTGTCAAATTCATTATTATAAGGTTAAATTAGCAATTTTCATTGGTTGTGTTACATTTTCACTTTCTAATAAAAGTTATCCGGAAAATTATAATCTCTTTCAAAAGAAATTATAATCTCTTTCAAAAGAAATTATAATCACTTAAGGCATGTACTAATATCTGCATAAGGAAAACTCCACAGTGAGTTTTTTTCTATCCAAAGAATTATAGTTCTAGAATCCTTGATTAGTCAACATTACAATATTACATTCACCAAAATATTTAGATGACTCCAATTAGTTCTCATAAATTTTAACAAAAATTTATTAAATAATTGATGATGAGTTTAAATATAAGAAGGAAATTAAACAAATTAATAGTTACATTTATACAACAAATTACTCGAAAGCACAAAATCACAATGTTAAATACAAGTTTCCTTTCATTATAGTATCTAATTTAAGGTGTGTTTTTTTCATTACGAAAATTTTCAATAGAGTTTTATTATTACAATGTTATTATACTTTATTCATATATTTTAAAATCAAGTAATATGTGAAATATGTTGAAAATATAGTTTATATGACAAACTGTGGATTACGTTAGAGCAAACTTCCGCCGCCACAATTTATTACTTCTTGCGATAATGTTCAAAGACTGAGAAACGCAGCTCAATCTGCATAAATCAATAAATGACAGAATATCACAATTCAAAATATTTTCAATTATTTCAGAAGGCAAGTTCTCAAAACAAACTGAATTTTCATTCATTATTTAGAATACAGAAAATTCTGAATTGTTGCGTTGGTATGCTTAAAATTAGGGTGTATTTCTATTTGGCAGCAATATATACAAGAAAATAAATTCTTCAAAACATAATTGACAAATGAAAGAGAGTTTGTAAATTTCAAGGGACGATAGCAAACTTGTAAACAAACAAACGCGTACGCAATAGCAGATAAGCAGAACTACCTGTTTGTTTTAACTGTAACCGGGACCCCGAAAAAGCATCTGTTGTCTATCTACTAGAGCTGCTATCCAGTTGCGAAAATTTTAATATAATTTGCATAAAAAAAGTTTTAAAAACTGCTTATAGATATGAAACAGTTTTTGTATGTTTTAAAATTCAAACTACATACATAATCTATGAATTGCAATAATTTTACATTTCATGCTATTATATATAGAATTTCAAAATATTCTTTCTCGAATGGCAAAGGGCAACTAAACTTTATACCATTTATTATTTTGAAAGAACAATTCGACATTTGCCGGTGGAATAAAAGCTCTCGTCTATCTTCTGAAATATAAGTGAAGTTGGTTCATATAATTCATCATGAAATTAGTTCGATTTTTAATGAAATTAAGTCATGAGACAGTGACCATAGAATTAAAGAATGGTACCCAAGTATCTGGTACCATCACCGGCGTGGATGTCGCTATGAATACGCATTTGAGGTCTGTAAAGCTAACTGTGAAAAACAGAGATCCTATTCAGTTAGAAACCATCAGCATTCGAGGGAACAATATCCGTTATTACATTCTTCCTGACAGTCTTCCGCTGGAAACTCTACTGGTAGATGATACACCAAAAGCCAAAGCTAAGAAGAAAGAAACTGCTGTAGGAAGAGGTAGAGGCCGAGGACGCGGAAGAGCCCGTGGACGTGGTCGAGGCAGAGGAAGAAGATAGTTTGTGTCGATTTTTCCATATTTTTCTCACTATCATTTTATTCAAGCACTTTTCATATGTAACAAGAACATATTAATTCAACACCACGTGAACATACACAGTTTTTATGATAATATTTCGAAATTAGTATAAGAAAAGATCTTCTGCTTATGTAATTTTTTTTGGAGGGGGATGAAAACTGTTTTATTATTTAAAATATTCTACTTGTCAGATGTATGCCTTGTATGAAATTTTTCATAAATGTTGCCTTCAGATTGAAAGAATATTGAAAATCATACATTTTGATTGTTAATACATGATTACTATATTCAACTTATTGCTTTTTTTTGCTGTAAAATATTGCAATATTTATACCTGCCAAACCTTATATCATAAATTTCTAATATCATTACTAAAATTTATCCTATGATATTATGCTCTTATTAATATTTTGATTGAGTGTACATATTCTTACTTGAGAAGAAAATTAAGTTTAGTAGCAATGGTTATAAACTTCAATTTTTAAGTAATTAACCCTTCTTTGTGTAATTTGTCTAATATGAAAAATAAGGTCTTTTGTTTTGAAAAAGTACTTGGTGTTCATTTTATTGAAATATGTGCAAAATACTAAGCGTTTTAATATTTATTCTATATCAATAAATACTTTAGTTCTGTGAAAGATCCAAAAGAATGTTTTTAATTCTTATGCTTATAAATCATTTGGAGTATTATATTTGTAAACCTGTAGCTTAAACTTTTGTAAAATTAGATATTGGTACATATTCAACTTTGTTTTTGGAAATATTATTTTAATGTGTAGTAATAATTGGTATACTTTCAGTTAATTGTGTCTCAATCATTGTCAAACTTAAATGTTTGGAATTGATTAATGGTTACTATTCATGCAGATTTGGCAAATTTTTGTATAGAGCATTGATAATAAATTATAGATTGATGTTTGTTGAAGACTGCTAAAATTCAAATGAACTTAATAGATAAATGCTAAGGCATTCTTTTAATCTTACTTCAAAATAATATTTCAACTATAATTACTTTAAGCAATGATATTTATAGTTAATTATTTTGATGATTTAACTTAATGCTAGGAAAAAGGATTCTTCAAAGTAAATAAGTCATCCTTTTGACTTTGAAGTGAAGCTGTATTTTGAAATATATTATAAAGACTGTATATATGTCTTTGAAGTTTAAAGAAATTATATTGCTAAATCTAAATTGTATGATCTTGGATTAAACATCCACTACAGAGGTAATTCATTTAACCTCTTGGAGTATTTATAAGTCAATTTAAAAAATTCTTTTGTTATTGTTCATACATATAGTTTGATGTTAGTTTTGTGTAAAAATACGACTTGAATAAAATATCATTTTTTTTAATTTTAATGTTGTTCTTCATTAAAAAAAAAATGCTTCAAAATGAGATGGTACATGTTAATAATTATAAAATCTTACAATTTTTCAGTGCTAAAAGAATGTTAATTTATATATGCAAGATCATGTATATGCAATCTAACTGGTAAGACATTATTGACTGTTTAAATGCTGCTTAATCCTAGCAAAAAATTAAAATCTGTATATTTAAAAACAATATAAGATTTTAATAAACATTTCAATCAAAAAAGTATATTGTCATAATTTTAAAGGCTTACAAAAAAGAATTGACTAATTAAACTCTTATTTTTAACACTGTTAAATATGTATCGTAATTATGAATTTGTATATTTAATTTTGGATCTTTTTATACGAAATATGCAACTTCTACAATTTTAAGTAATAGTAATTTTTGCTTAACATTTTATAGTAATGATGGCAAATGTTTTACGAGTCCCAAATTTGAAAAAGCTTTTTAAAAGCAAGTGTACTAAAGTTATGTGTAAATGCGGTTAGTAATGAAGATCCACAAAAGCCCAATTGTTTATTTACTTTATATTTCTATTTATTATATATATTATTTACATAATTTTACATACATAATATTTACATTGTACATTCTTTATATTCTAATTAATGAATTTCATTTCTAGAATATATTAATGCACACATCAATTTTCCAACTCTTAATGGAGATATTTTAGTAGATTTCTCCATTTGTTTCATTTTTAAATTAATAAAAATACAAGCAAAAAATTGGTATAGGATTTTTTTTTTCATTTTTAGTTAAATAAGTAACTATTTTCTATTTTTTAACATATTAACAATATTTACTTCCTTTTAAATCCATGCAAAAATATGTAAGTTAATAATTATTAAAAAAAATTACTATAATATGTCATATAATGACTTGTCTTTGAAATTGGATAGATCCAATCATATCACTTATTGTAACAAATGTCAATAGACAATTGCATCTTAAAATTGGAACTTTGATATTTGAGATAGTAATAAGAATATAGGATTACAAAATACATTTCACAGGAACACATTAAATATAAACCAGATTAAATTTAGATTATTCTTTTACAAATTTAATTCAGAAGCTAAAATATGTTGCTGTATAAAGAAACTATAAAGATTAATGCATAGAAGTGTCTAATTTTGTTTTTGGCATGATATTTATTTTAAGGCAAATTATCCTTATCATGTAGCATTTAATATCTGTAAACAAAAAGTACATGTTCGTCAAAAATTTATTATTTTCAGATTCTGTATTAAAGGCATTTGACACTTTTGTTTTTCATTTAAGCTGATTTTAATTAGATAGCAATTGCTGAAAAAAATTATTTAATGAAGACTTTTGTGGTGAAGTGTACCTATTGTATTCATAGCCAATCGGTCTTGATAAGTGATTCAGGTCAATATGCTGTCATAAATTATCAGACACATATTATATGATTCTAATTTCTTTCGTAATATTCGAACCATAAAATCTTATATTGCAGAATATGATTTTTTTTTTTCGTATTTGAATTATATTAGTATCCAAAGAATAATTTTCTATACTTAGATTTAAAATTGAAGGGAGTGGATTTCTCTAGTTAGAGTTTAGTAAATACTACATTCTAATCAAAACAAAATGCATGAAAGTATTAAACATGGATACTTGTATTCTGTTTCAAAATTATCTTCCAACACTATTCATTTGTATTTTTCCAGTTAAGTCACAACAAATGGTATAATTTTTCTTTTCAGCATCAATACATTTTTAAAATACCATTTTTATGTTTATTACACCTCAATTGGAAGGTAAATATATATATCTTTATAATATAAAATTTAAATAATTCTTAATGAATTATTGATATATTGTGTGAAAATCAAATTAATATTACCAAAATCTTTCCTCTAAAAATATGAAATTTAACTTCAATATTTAAGTAGTTATAAAAGACTGAGAAAGCATACATGTTCTTCAAAAATAAAAACATTTGTTCATAGTCATCTTTTGTTTATTAACTAAATCTTTATATTTTTATTTAAATGACTGAAATTTAGATTATGTATTCTTTTGCATGGTAGTTGGGCAAGTTTATACACATAATGAAAGGATCTGTAATAAGATTTGAATTCATTTAATTCTTATTATCCATCTACTTCCCAATAATTTTTGAAGCTGCGACTATAAGGCACGGAATGAAATTTTTTTTTATTATTATATTTTATTTTTCTATTATGAAAAATTATACTTAGACTTATTTGAAAGTTTTTATCGAATTTGGTTAATTTTGGCACTGCTCAACAATTATATTAGTTTACTATTCAAAATTGTCTCACCTTATCTATTTGCTGTTAAAAGTAGAGCTATATAGAAACTATTTACTTTCAAGGTCTTAAAGTTATTTTAGATGAAATATGAAATATTGAATTTATAGTACCTCTAAACAAATTTTTTCTTTGAAAAAAACATGTAATTTTTTTTTTCAGCTATTCCTGTTTTAAATTTATGAGATAAAATTTAATTTCTTTGTTCAGTAATTACACTACAAGATGAAAAACATTTTAATGTAAAGTCTGAACATAAGTTTGAAAAAAAAAATGATAAGTTGAAGAAATATAAAACACATTAAAAATTTAAAAGATATACCTTATAAACATTTTAAGAGAATTTAAAAACAAAGGAAAAACAATTCCTTTCAGCAGGATTTTCACTGTCCAGAACTTTTTATCTTCTATAAAAGATGAATAGACAAGATTCATGTATTTAATTTTTTAAAATTTGCATTAAAAATAAACATTAGTTTTCTTCTGATTCACACAGAAGAATTAATTAATCAAAATTATACAGATTTTATATTTAAATATTTTATTCAAAATAAGACTATATACAAAATATTTAAGCATTTGAATATAATTAATTAAAATACGAAACATTCTAAAAAACAATTGGAATTGTATGAGATATTTTATTAATTTAATACAGGAAATACTTCTCATAAATATCCTTTTAAATTTCTAGGATGTTATATCAAAACTTTCAGGTTTAGATACCCTTTTAATGAAATAGGTTTTGTTGAAATTTATATAATAATAAATAAAGTGATTTTCATAACCAAGAAAGCACGTTTTAAATATTTTGAAATAAACATTAATTTAAAAAATTAGTGAGGAAAAAATGAATTATTTATCCATTTCTTAACTAGTAAAATAACATTCAAATCTTAGGTTTCCAGACATATTCATTAAAAAAAAAAAAAAAAAGGTAAATTTACGTTTAATTGGGATGAAAGGACATTTCATTTTTGGATGAAATGTCCTTTCATCCCAATGCGTAATATCACCAATCATCCTGGGGCATTACAAATGTATCATTGTCTTTCCTCAAAATAGTAAGTTTGGGTCCAAAGTAACTTATAACATAATGAGATCCATCTGCTGGGCCAACAACCTATAAAAAAGTAAAATTAAAATATTTTAAAATAAATTCTATTTTGTATAAGATATCTTTTTATCTAACGGTGTAATATTAATGATGTTGAAATTTCATACCTGTAAGGCTATTAGAATTATATCAATTAATTGCCCAAGGAACATGAAGCCAAGTGTACATAATTTTGCAAGGCCTGAAAGAAATTCTTCATATAGTGAATTTTGCATATCATTAATATAATTATGTGTAATAAAGTATCAATAATTTAAAAAACAATCAAAATTGAATGATTTTCCAAATGAGAAAATTCATAGCAGAGCTGAATTTATCCAAGTAATATAATCTATAAATAATAATTATTTACATTATATAAGTTTGTTACCATAACCAAGGACTTACGATTAAGGATAGATATTATAACTTCAGTTAGTTAAAAAGATCTTGATGCATGCATCTATCGTCTTAGATAAAAAGCTAACTTTAGTTCCAGAATATTGGGGAAAGAGGTTGGTTACCTTCCTCTAATATACTAAATCAAAAAAAAGATTAACACTAGAAAAGATTTTAAAGTTTTTATTTTTGCACTAATTGAGTTTGTTGTTTTCATCTGAAATATCTTAATGTAATTTAACTTTCTTTTTTTCTAATTTCGCTTATTTAATTTTTTTATTATTATTACAGTTTTATTTTATTAGAAAAAATTAAATCCTTCAATGTCAGTTCAAAATGACACAGAAGCATAATTTATAGATGTATTTATATATATATGTATATATATTAACTTCTTCACAGATTGATGCTGTGCAATCCTGACTTGAAAACACTAAGGATTCCCATCAATATATCTCAATTCCTATTCTTTAGCTTGCATTGTTTCAGCAGCACTTTTGAATATTAATGAAATTTATGAAATAGATAATAAGCATTTTTTATTGAGTTTTCAGTCTAATTTTTAATTCTAAATTCAAGATTGGGTTGGATTGGAAGTTTGTTACTTCTGATGCATGACCAGATGGCTGAACAGTTGGGCAGATGCTGTTGGAAGAATGAAACTCATGCTTTGGAGTATAGGAAATATATCCCATCAGAAAAGAGGATTAAGTCTTGAAAGTAACGTTTCAAACTCTGATGAGGGTCCTAGGTACCAAAAAGATAAGAAAAATTTCTTTCCACCTAGCTTCCAACAAAATTAAAGAAATCCTGCATCATCAACTAAAGGCAGTTTTCAAGTTCATATTACTTTCCATTATCAACTTCATGGCAACATATTTTTGGGCATGCATACATACCTCAAGGAAGATATTGGTGCTTCTACAGAGAGGATCTATGGCTTTTGTCTTCTTACAGGAAAAAATAACAGAAATTCTCGAGTCCCTAATCAGATTGAGCAGAAAAGTTTATACATCAGCAAACCTTTTAACTTTATCCTCCAAAATCGGGGAGGGAGGTTACCCTTTTAGTAACAGTATTTCATACTTATGCCGTTAATTCTGCATTGCATGAGATATATGAAGAAGATATAACTTTTTGTTAATTTAGTTTGTCATTTTCATCAGAACATCAATAAACTCTATGCCTTTCTAATCCAATGTTACTTAAATTATATTTTGAGATGAATAATAAAAGTTTTATTATAGTAATAAAAATTGTTCCTAGTAAAATCAGCTTAGTATAGAAAAGAAATATAATTCACAAAGATTCTTACATACTCATATATTTCTTCACCAAAAGTAAATAAAATTCTTGAAGGAAGGTGATGAATTTGTTGTATTTTATCATAGAAAACCGTGTCATGATACTGAATTTATGTCAGGCAATTTAATATATAAATAATTGTTATCTAAGCATGTTATTGTGATCATCCATTCTTGATAAAGATTAAATGCTACAAATCTGATTTTTCAAAACACCTTGAAGTGTTTAGATATCATGCTCCAGTATATAATAGAGGTAGGTTATCTTCTAGAGAGGAGTATTGATTACTTGGAGAAAAATCTTCACCAATTAACTGAATATCAATCAAGCAATCTACTTGAATATCAGGCATTTCATTTTGAATAATGCTTATTAAGCACATAGCCTGAAAGTAGAATTTTTATTCTTTCAAGAAAGTCTCTTAGTCAGGCAACTTCTTAATGCTAAAGGTTTTATATGAGTTACATAAATAAAGTTTAAAGATAGCAAGTTTTTTTAGTTAATACATTTGGATTTATGTGAATGTGTATGAGTTTTGTCATGCTGAGAGATTAAGATTATTCCAAATTTCAAAGAATTTCAATTCTTCATAAAAAATAACTGCTAACAAGTCTTATACCTTGATTCCTATTTTATAAACAAGATGGTTTCTATCATTAAAATTGAAATAAATTTTATAAAATTACAAGGATGATAAAAATTAATTTGAAGTTTATCTATCATCTTCAAATATTAAAAATAGGAATATAAATAGCACAATGATAATAACTATTTTTAATCAAAATATGTCACAAAAATTTCTTAATAACTGAATAATTATGAAATTTATTACAATTCAAGCTTTTATCATCATAACAGAAATTGTATGAGTCATAAACATTAATCTTAATACATTTTTTAAATATATTTCCTAATAAGAATGAGACTAATAATCAGAAAATATATGAAACACACACAATCATTTTTAATATAACTCTGACTAATTTTATATAATATTATTTATTTTCCTAAGCATAAAGTAAATATATATTGTGGATGACAAATTTATACAACATTTAATGCTCTAAATAAAATAACTTGATATCAGATTCCATATTTTATTAAAATAACAATAATCTTACTTGCAACTTAATAAGCTATAATTTTTGTAACATTTTCTAAAAGAAAATTAAACAATAAAATTAACTTTTTTAATTGGATTTTAAAACTTTAATGCTATGAAAATATTTATAAAATCAACTAATCCTTGTAACTTAAGAAATACTGCCAGATATGAATATGATGTCTCATAAACATATATTTCAGTATATTATATAGATATATACTGAAATAATAAGAAACAACTAATCATAAAACCATTCTACTTCCTCACTTTAATGCTAAATGAATTTACATTATTAGAGTTAATATAATGCTGTTATTCTAAGGTCGAATAAAACTATCAAGTTGCTATGCATACAGCAGGAAAAAGAAGAATAAAATGGGAATAAAATTTCTATATTTGGAAACTGTATTAAAATTTTATTTCAACATTAAAATAATATGACCTAGAAGAATTTTTTGTCATTTTAAAAAATATTACCCAATTATAAAATAGATATATATACAGGTTTATTCAAAGTACTTTATTATGGAAATAATGGGAATGAAAAAAATGCAATGCTTACCAATAGCAGGATATCCAAGATAAAACCTATCTATTCCAAACATGCCCAGAAAGAGAGATAATAATAATGCAGTTTCATATGAATAACCATTTCTAAAATTCAAGAGGAATATTCATTATCGATCTAGTATTGCAAGCATCTTTATTATTAATTTAGTAAGGATAATGCATTCCGTTTAAAACTAGTATAATTTTTTTAAGTAAATGTCTTTTATACATGACAGCCTTTATTATTGTCAAAAAAATTTAAATAATATGCTTAGATAAAATTAAAAAAGGGTTTTTCCCCCCAACTCTCATTCATATACTCAAAAGAAATTCTTTAGAAAAATGCTATCAATTTTTAAACTTATAATTAATTATATTATACATTATCGATTAAAATTAATTTGTTTCTCAAATTGACTATTAGGGAAGGCCAATTTATCAAATTATTTTATTAAATACTAATTACATATTGAAAATATTAAAATTGCATAACTATAATTAAGATCAAGATTTAATAATTTTTGCTCATTAGGTAGAGAATGCAAAATTATTTAAAATTTTTATCTGTACATAGAAAACAAATTAAGTTAAATAAAGATAGTTATTTTAAAGTTTTATTTAAAACGGAACTTACGTGTATTCACATTCTATATCTTTTTCAAATGCTGTTTCATTTATTGACGTTCCTTCTTTACAAATTATTCCAGGTATTGTATTGCATAAAACTGTAAATAAAAATAATGTAATGAATGTTATTAATATCTTTTATGCAAAGGTTCCTTATTTAACAATAAATTTCATCTACGTTAGCTCATTTTTTAAATTTAATTTTTATTCTAAAGTTTAAAAAATATTAAAAAACTATAAATTATTAAAGTAATAATCAAAAAATGCAGATAATGCAAACTGATGTTTTTTAGCAACATCAACAAAAAAAGGAACCAAAAGATTATTTTACTTCTGAAGAAAACAGAAAACCTTTTTATTTGAAGCCCCTCATTTCTAATTTTTAAGTAAATTACAGTAGATTTACAAAAATATTGATGTGAAAAAAACATCAATATTTTTGTAAATCTACAGTGTTTGGAAAAACAAACAATTTAGTTTCCAAAATTCTAATTTAACAACAATGCATGAAATTTAATTGTCATATGTTAAATAACAGTATCATCGAATCTTTTAAGTAAGAGCTGATGGGCAACTACTAAAAGTATAAATGCTTTCAGCTTGATAAATACACATAAAAGAAAGGTCAGAATTCCTTTTCATCAAAATGTATAATGTACTGATCATTATATTAGAATATTAATAAAATATATGAAAGTTTTGTTGAATATCTGCTCTCATCTCTTTCTAATCACTCATCCATTTTACCATAGCAATTTAAAGATTATTTAACTTAAATTAGATTATTAAATTTAAATAATCTTGGAAAAGTATAACTGCATTCTGAATTATGTCCTCAAGGAGCATTTTATAACTCAATAAATGCTAAACTTTATAAGCCTAAGTTTATATCTAATATAAACTAGGAGTTCATAAAGTTTGCTTCTTTCAATTATGTTCAATTCACATTAAATCAAATTATTGAAATATTCATTTTGCTCAAAAGGAAAAAGAATAGATTATTAAAACTCTCACCTTTGGCTGTATTATTTCTTTGACAAGATTTTGGTTGTTGTGTTTTTGGATCAATATCAGGTGGCATACAGACATATCTAAATATGCTTAAGGTTCTGAATAACGAAACAATAAATATTTAAAGCATATTCAATTTACAGACGCATTCCTTCAAATTAAACCAAATGTTCCAAACGTTAAGTAAATGAAAAATTTACTTAATATTTGCACTTTTACAATTTAGTTTTTAAGATTAAAATTCACTAAAACTAAACACTAAAGATACTTTTAAATTGGCAATTGGAAAAATTATTCGTTCCTTTACAACTTTGACAATTATGTAGTTGGATAAACTATATTCATTAATAGAATATTTGATAACTACAATACAAAACTTAAACATCTCCAATAATACTGACATCTATTTTTTTATAAGGAAAAATCTACATTTTTAAAATGTTAACATACACACACAGAAATTATTCTTATTCCTTATTGTTGAATGGCAAGAATCATATGTAAAAAATGTGTCATATGAATTTCAAATTGCTTCTTTGAATGTTTTTAAAGCTGCAATCATTTAACTATTTGTATAAAAAAATTAATGGAAATGCAAAATACTATAGAAATGGTTTGGAGATAATTTTCAATGTTACCAAAAATACATTTAATCAGAGTTAAACACATATAAAATAAATCAAGAAACAGGTTTCAAACAGGAAATTTTATTAAATGCAAAAATAGACTTAATTATCAGCAAATGGGTTATATGTATGACTTGCCAATGAAATCTAATGTCCATATCTACCACAAAAAAAAAAAAAAAAAAACCCCTTACAAAAATAGTTTTTGCATTATATTAAGATTAAGATGAATTTTTAACTACATGAATTTCATTTCTTTAGAATCCCCCTCCTACGTTTGATAGTATTTTAAATTTAATTTGAAACATTATATGTATCAATGTTTTTGACTACTATGAAGGAATTCAAACTCGTACATCAAAACATTCAATCACATGTTTTTGCCCAACATTATTTTCATAGTACTATTTTCAATTCTACTTTTATTTTGAAATAAGTACACATTTTTATTCACAGTAAACCAATTCTATTAAATTCCTATTTTCATGCATATCAAATAACAAGGTAAAACATTTTTAAAAAATCCTTCCATATTTGACAGTCTAAAAAGTCAATAATTTGACCAAACAAACTGATCACCAAAAGTAACTAATAAAAGTACACCCCACATTGTCTAGTTTGTAACTATCCAGCCTAATTTTCTTTTATCGTAATTAAATGAGAAAGGCAAGGCCTTGCATTGGCAAAATTATTAAGGTATTAGAAGCAGCCAACTACAACAATCCTCCTACAAGTCACATACAAATATAAGTTATGACAGATGGTGAAAAGAGCATTTTGTTTGTTTTACATTGTTTCATCAGTGTATAATGGACCTCAATTGTTGCTATTTTCCTGACTATAACTTTACATATTAATAATCATAAATTTACAATCTATGTCATTTTAGATAAAAGGAGGCTTAGTTCTCAATTAGAAGTGGAAAAATGTGCATTATAAAAGTTAGTTTTGGTATAAAAAGTTTGTCTTCTAATATTGGTAGGGAAATAAATAAATTCATAGGCCTGTCCTTCCGTTACTTTAGGCTGGATACTTGGAAGCATACTGATATAGAATAAATAAATGAGAAAATTGAACAGTAGAATATATTACTCTTTCTTAAGATATTTTAATTTTGTTATAAATAAGAAAAAAGGGTTTAAAAGTAAGATATATTTTTTTCAAATATTTTTTTAAAAAATGCAATATAATTTCAAAATTGAATCATAATATAGAAGTATATATACAATTTCTAAATGCTGCAAAAAATAGTATAGTGTGCATTAAAAGCATGCCAGTGACCCATCAATCCTCCCCAAAGTGCTAGATATGCTTTTTGCAATCGGCATTTGATAATAAAAGTCAAAAAATGTTAGTAGTAGTTAATATATGATTATATTGATCAAAGATGACAAAATCTAAATTTTGTCAATAACATCAATTAAGTGAAAGAATATATATATTTTTTATCTTCCAAATACAAAATAAAAATCCTTTTCTTTAACAGGAATTCCTTCTTATATGTGTTAAAGTACACATTTATTTTTAAAATTGTGAGGAGAATGTCTTATAAATAAAAAATGGCGAGTTTATTGAAAATTCTTCAGTTTAAGAAGCTTCCTTGTGAAACTGATGTCTATTTTTATTGGTATGTAGGATCTATAGAGATCAAGTTTTTAATATTCAAACCTCTGATTGAACATTAATAATTTAAGAGGTTGACAAACAAATTAAAATAAGGAAAGAGATTCGAATGCAATCTTAAATTATAAAAATTTTGATAAAATTATAAGCAAATGTTTGTGCTATAAATATGATAGGTTATTTCATGATTTTTTAAAAGTACATAAATAAATATTGAAACTTCAAAAAAGAAAAATTATACCAGAAAGGATTAGAAAATGAAAATATAAAGAAATGGTTCTTTCGAAAACATTATAAAAAACAATTTTAAAAAGGATACTGTCCCATCAGTAATTTAGAACAATTGGCTTCGTATGTCGGTTCGTATGCAAATAAACCGAAGATATTATGAATGCATATTAAAAATATAAACACTGACAGTAAATATTTCATTTCCATAACAACCAAACCACAAAAAATTCCAATCATGAATACACTACAATTTCATGAAGCTCTAATAATTTTTAAGTTATCAGCCGAAACTGTAGAGACATTTTTTGCTTTTAATCATCATTTATATAATTTATTCGACACATCATGTAGCATTTAAACTTGCTGTAAGGTGGTTTTATTACCAATTTAGAAAAAACTCAACCGTATTCAATAATTTAAAGATACCACCATTCCAAATCACAACATTGCAAGACTATAATGTTTATTTACATTGCAATCCTTATTAAATGAAAATTTAGCATATAAAACTACTCCACATCTTTCTTCTGAACACTTTTGCGCATGCCTATTACATCATGGCAAAGATAAACGAATGACATTCTTGCCGCCATATCACAGAGTGAGAAATAACTATATTTGTCTTTTATTTCTAATATTTGGCATTTCTCAGCTTGTGACTTGTTCACCCACTCACAGGTGATAAAAAGCCTGAGAAAAAACTCAGGTAATAATATTAATAAACGATAAAATGTCATTATTACATAATATAGTACATCAGATATTGGAAAACATAAGGTTCCTACCTTTGGCTTGTTTAAGTGTTATATTCATTCATTCGAATGTCACGTGGACTCATTCACTTCTACTAAATGAATATCCTGCTCCTAACGATCTGTTTTGTTTACATCACAATCTAGATTATTTACTCAGTTTATGAAGTCAGTTACGAGTTCTAATTCCGAAACACATTTTCATACTTTTATTGGACAGTTCAACAAATCATTCGTATGGACTCGAAAACGAACTTCGGATTGCTTGCTTTTGTACTTTCGTGCATAAACAATATGCATTTCATTTTTCAAAAGAACAAACCGGCAAAATAGTTTGAATTATGATATCCGGCCTTTTCATATAATTTCAGGTTCGTGAAGGTATGTATGAATGTTTCATGGTTAGTTTTCCATAAAGCATTAAAAAAAGTTTTCCTTACAGTTTCGTTTCTAGCTATCAAACTTTTGAAGTTGGGTTTTTCCAAGTTCTCTTAATTTGTATCTATTATATTTTTTGAAGCATTTGTTCTCTATTTAAATATTTTTGACATTAATTATATTTTCCCTCTAAATTAGGCTAATGATGTTCTACTAATTAATCTATGAAATTTTTTATAAAAATTTACAAGTAAAAACTTGTATGCCTGTTGTGTTCTAAATAGTGTTTGAATATATATATATATATATATATTTGATTTCATTACCGATGGTTTCAATTTTATTTTAGAAGCTGAATGATTTTATGATATTTATTTATTTTTATTTTCAGATTGAAAAGTATTTCTTCTGCGCCAGATCTTAGGCGTTTTGTTTCATTGGTGTCTTTAAAATGGCTCCATCAAATTCAAATCTGACTTTACAGATTACAAAATTAGAGGTAAAGATTTTTTTTCCTATTAAATTTAGGTAACGAGTTTGAAAAGTAAAATTCATTGAAATTCATCAAAATTTTATTTAACATTTTCCCCAAATATAGTTTATATATAGATAATAATAGGTAATATTTTTAATGTTTCATTTGATATTAGAGCTAGAAAATCTATGAATGTATCTTTATTTGAAAAACCATTTTTTTAATATTTATATCATTTCAATCAAATGACAAAAGAGATATTTAAGAAAATATTATGAAGAAATATATTTTAAATGTTCTGTAAAAAAAAAAAAAACTATCTTTAAAAGCTTATAAATGAACCAGAAAAGAAATTGTCATTAGTAATTGTTCATGTGGCTATCTTATTTAGTGTAAATGAGAAATTACTGCTGTCTTGGAAAGAGTACAAATTTATCCATGCCATATGAAAATATTTCCTTTTCTAATAAAAAGTGCTGACAGCCTGAATAAGACTCAATAATATGCACAGAAATAAAAAAGGAATTTTTTAAATTAAAGTTTGCTCTTTTTTTATCATCTAAAAGAATTATAATGGCCATCTAAATTAACTATAATGATAATGAAATAATTTTTATCTTTTACATTAATACTATAATTTTCAAACTGAAAAGAATGTCTGAAATTAAAAGAAAAAGGTCATAATCTGTGTTTATTATCTATTGTACTGTATTGGGAAGAACTTATTTTATAGTATATTGACTTGAGAATTTTTTATTATATAATTTATTATATAACTTGCATCTAGATAGAAACTTTGAAAATATTCGACTTACCTTTGTCACGAAACCTTTCTTACCACTTATCACTTCTATTGACCTAGTAATGAGCTATGAAGTGTTCCCCCCCCCCTCTACCAGGATAATTAGATTCATTAATGTTATTGCAGTAACCTTTGCCACTCATCCCTCAAAATAAGTCAGATGCCTAAAAATGATTATGTTCTGTGTTACATCTTTAAACACTTGAGACTATATGACTCAATATTTAAGAATTGAAGAGAATATATTTCATTAATTTCAGCAATGCTTTTTGTAAAATCTCTATATTAATGCTCACATAAATTAATTATAAAGCTGTCAGTTATTTTATATCAAAAATGCTATTGTTTTACATTGAGTTTCGCACTGTATTTATCATAATGTAATAATATAGCTGGAGACCTTTAGTCAGGAAAGAATCTTTATTGAGTTCAAGTTTATCTGAAATAAAAAGGTTTAAAAAAAATCTTTATATTTTTTTTCAATAATATGTAATTTCTTTGACTGTACTATCCAATTATCATGTCAAATTCACAACACTTTTGCCAATGATTAAGAAATTTTGTCAATTCTAGACCAAGAATGATAATTTTTGATTTAAAAAATTCAAGTTGATTCAAGCACCATGTTCTTGGTTCCTTTCCTAACTATTCCATTTTATACATCTTCTAGAAGAGATTCTTTGATATGAGATTTAAAATAATAATAATAAATTAATAAGCCATAATATTATAGAAATATTAACTTATTATTATTATATATTACATTATAGAAATATTAGTAATAATTAACTTGAAAGTCATTATGCTTAATAATATGAATAAATGGGAAAAAGTGACATTATTTGGAAAAAAAAATAATACCAAAAACAGGATACATCTAAAAGGATAGGTCGTGTAAAATACATGCTATTATATAAAAATATTTGGTACTTTTCTGTTATGCAGGTACAAATGTCACCAAGCAGACTTTTTGGTGACAGCAGACAGTCACCATTTTGGCTCAGTTAACAAAAAGGCTGTGACTTGCTTTAAAAATTTGGCAGCAAAAGGTTACCAATTGTTATATTCTGTTTGGTGTTGGTTGCATCACTATTGGTAACTTTTCGCTTATGCCTGGCTGACAGAAAAGTGTCAAATATATATTTTTTTACTGTTAAGAACTTATGTTTCTTAATGTTTTAAAATATTTTATGTAATTCTTATATAAAATTTCTTTCTAGGAACCTGAAAGCTGGTATACTTTTTTCATCTACTGTTTCTTATTTGCTTCTATTAGTGTTTGTTCTGGTTTACAATATATGGTGAGAATAACAAAGTCCAACCTTCCAGCTGCAAACAATGCTCACTTTCGTGCTTTTCAGAAGAAATATTTTCTAGTATATTTCCTGGCACTTTTTGGAGATTGGCTTCAAGGACCATATATTTACAAATTATACAGTCATTATGGATATACAAATTTCCAAATTGCTGTTCTCTATGTTGTTGGATTTTCTGCCAGTGTTTTATTTGGAACTGGAGCTGGTGTATTAGCTGACACTTTTGGACGTAAACGAATGTGTATAGTGTTCTGTATTACTTATTCTTTGTGCTGCTTCATGAAAATATTTCCCAACTATAACATTCTGCTATTAGGTAGACTTCTTGGTGGTATATCTACATCACTGCTATTCTCGGTATTTGAATCTTGGTACGTTTCAGAGCATATTCAGAACTATGATTTCCCTCAAGAATGGATATCTGTTACATTTTCCAAGGCTACATTTTGGAATGGAGTTCTTGCGATTGTGGCTGGAGTCATTGCTAACTTTACGTCTGATGTCTTGGGCTGGGGACCTGTGTCTCCTTTCCTTCTAGCCATCCCTTGTTTTATTACAAGCTGTTTTGTTATTTCTAAACTATGGACAGAAAATTATGGGAAGCAGCTGAAAAGTAACAAAAATGTCTGTATCCAAGGTCTTCAGATGATTGTGTCAAATAATCTTATCCTGATGCTTGGAATAGTGCAATCTTTATTTGAAAGTGTTATGTATGTTTTTGTATTTTTGTGGACTCCAATTTTGGATTCTGTACATCCACCTTTGGGAATTGTTTTCTCAATATTCATGGTTTGTATCATGATTGGTTCCTCATTTTACCAACTGGCTACTTATCGCCAAGTTCAGCCTGCTATTCTGCTGTTATTTGCCGTCATATTGGCCACAGTTTCTCAATTAGGCTGTGCTTTAGCTGCCAGTTATGCCACTGTCAATATTGCAATAGCCTCTTTCTCATTTTTCTTGCTAGAAATAGCTGTTGGGATCTATTTCCCTGCAATAGGATACATTAAAAGTGAATGCATACCTGAATCCCATCGAGCAAATATAATGAATTGGTTTAGGGTGCCTTTGAATATCATAACTTGCATTATTCTTCTATCCTTACATGGTGAGCGAAATGCTGGTGGTAATTGTGTCATTTTCCTAATTTGCTCTGGTATGATGTTTTGCTGTTCTGTGATTATGATGAAAATATTGAAAGTTTTGCCTTATGTTTCTGCATCTACAGAACAAATATGTTAATTTGTATCTGTATTTCTGAAACTCGTTAGAGTTATTCCTATTGAATTTTATAATTTTTATTTGGGAAATTGTGATATTAATTAGGAAAGTTTTTGGTATAAAAACTGATGCCTGAATTTTTTTTTTTTTTTTGCTTATATTTTTACACTAATGTTTGAAATAAATTTAGTTTATTTCCTTTTTTTTCCGAAAGTTTATTTAAAAATTGTATTGATATTTTGTATGTGGTTGTCAATTTCCTTAAATCGTCAAAGAAGTTTTAATTTTATGGCATATTTCTTGAGAAAATTTAATCAATGTTATGTCATTAAAAAGATTATATAATTGGCTTATTTATTATCTGCCCAATATAAAGTATTTATCTTTGAACATCAATTAAACTTTTAGATATTTTGAGTTGTTAGTAGTGTATATATTTATTTAGAGAGAGGATATTGCAATATCATCAAAATACTTTACCTATTTTATAGTTTCTAGTGTTTTGGGAGTGAAACAGTTAAGATAAAGATGTACATCATCTAAGGGAGTTTAAAGGCTATGGTTATAGAATAGGTTGTGGCTTTTGTATGCATGTGAATTAATTTAGCATTCCAGGCATGAGAATGCTGGCCTATAGAATTTATTTTTATTCAAATAGATATTACACTTGAACTTTTACCTTCTATAGCCTTCCTATTATGTTTATTCCATTAATTAACATGCAACTTTTATGTTTATTGTAAGATGTTTGAAGAATTATATTTGTTTAAATCAATGTCATATATTTCCTAATTCTTTTATTGATAGCTACATATGTAATTTATGAGCATATTGAACAACAAAAAAGCAATGTTGTCATTTCTGCTTAAATGAATTTTTATATATACTGTGAGAAGTGTTTATTTTTTAATCAGTATTTATCTTAAATATGAAATATTCATTTATAATTGTTTTGAATGTCATAAACTATTTTCATTTTGAAACATTAACATTTTAAAAAATATATGTTTTCTTAGTTCCTTTATGTATTATTTATTTCTATCTTTCATGAAATGCGTCATTTTTAAGTCCTTGAAATAAGATAATTTATTTGAAGTTGCTGGCACACTTTTGATTTTATAATGAAGGTGTGTTATTTATGTATTAATTACTTATACGGCATGCAATAAGGATTATAAATTATCAGATTTAGCATTAAAATAAAGATGTTTTATTTATTAATAAAAATAATGACCAAAATATGTGTTATTTTATTAAAACCTTTAGACAATTGCATTCTTCACTTTTGATTGTTTTTTTTCTGTATGTGTGTGATTTTTATTGACTGTTTATCTATTTCAGTTTTTATTACTTATCATGTTATAATGTTTTCTAATTCTTTTTTTTTTCTTTCAAAAATGTCTTGAATGTTCCTGAAAACATAAAAGTTTCATTTATTTAAAAGAAAAATGCACAGATTAATAAGCCATTTAAGTAAACAAAAGGTTTATATATTTTATTTTAGAACTAGAACTATTTTATTCTAAAGTTTTTTTTTGTTTGTTTATCTTAAATAAACATTGTTTTAGTAATAAATCTAAAAAGTCAAAGCTTCTGGAAGTCATACTCAAGCATATAAACAAATGTAGCATTTTATTATTTGGGAGACTAGCAAATTCTTAGAATATTAATTGCTTATTACTATTTATCAGCATATGACCATTGACCTAAATAATGCACTTTTCTTGTGATTTCTCTGTACCCAAGTTAAATGCATTAAGTATTCCTATTTTTTAATGAATAACATGCTTATGAAATGTGACTGTGTTTCTCTATAAGTATTATTTTTATGTTATTATTTTTTAAATTATAGCTTGCTAGGTGTGTAATTAGTATTTATGAAAATTAATGTTTGTTATGACAGGTTGTTTTTAAAAGTAATTAATAAATGATCTTCATTGTGAAATGGTAAATTAGTTTTTTTTTTAAATTGGTTCCATACTTATCTTTGATTGATTTGTTAAAAAAATTTAAAGTAGTTTAAAAAAATTTATATTTAAAAAGGATAAATAAGTATTTTGTTCCATTGCTTAATAGTTATATATATATATATTTGTAATAACTGTGTTAAGTGACCTAATAACAAATGTTTATATTATATATATTATAGTTACTACTTGATGCTTGAATTTGAAATTATTTATTACAAAATGTTAAATAATTGTTTGTATTTATGAAAATCAGTTTGTTTATTTATTTTTCTTTTTAAATTGAATTTGAAAATTTTAATTCTTATTAGTTATTATTCTACTTTATTAACATCATGTGGTATAACAAAACAGAATGATGCCCTACACAAATATTAATTGCAGCTTTTATCATGAAACTTGTCAAAATCATTAATTATAAAAATTTCTTTTTTTATATGCTTAATTACTTCATTACTATTGGTTGATTTTAAAGATCTTACAACTTTGAAAAAGTAAGAAAATAAATATGTATTTATAAATACTTTTTTTTTAATAACAATTTTACATAAACTTTAACTATTGCTTTATAAATTAGCAACAGTCTGAGAAAACAAGTTTAATGTTATTTATTTTGAGCTCTTATTTTAACAAAAGTATTGGAAAGTCTTTTGAAATATAATAGCATGTCTTACATGTATATTGAATTATTCAAGTTTTAATAATTAAAACTGTAGTGAAGTGAAAGCAATTTTAAGCACAAATATCAGTTTGAAAACCTCAATATCTCAAATGTCCTTTTTTTGAGTTTTAAGTATTGAAATAATAACAAATGTCCAAAATAGGATGTATCATCTAATATTAAATAAATACTAACAGTGAAAATGTTAAATAAATTCATACCTCGAAGGTTTAACTGTGATTTCTTGCAATGGAATTTTGCTAATACTGTCATCTTATTATTTATATCACCAAATAAATTAAAAGTTTATTTGATAAAAATGACATCATATTGACCCAAAATAATCATACAAAATTTGTTTACCCCAAAGAGTGACCTTAAGTTCTAGTTTTCAAAGCAACAGTTTGTTGAACTTCCTTTGATTGATATTTGATGCAATTAGCATTTTATAAAATTACAGAAGGTAGCTATGAAATTATATTTTAAGAGTAGATTTTTTATTTGTATGATTTTAAGCAAATAATTTGTACTAATTAAATTTCTTGTTTGAATAATATTAAAAAATTTCATATTCTTGAGAATTTTAGTAATATATTTGTAATAACACTTGGCAAAGCAATTACTTTTTCCTACTTCACTGGCTTTTAAAAAACAAGGGAAAATGTCTGTGCTTTTATGTATGAAAAGTTATGACATAATAGAGGTTTTAGAGTTACCAAATGTTTTTATTTACTTTTTGTGTTTTAAAACATGCATTATTTAGTTTTGGAGAGAAAGTATTTTAACAACACAGAATATTTATAATGAAGTAAGTGATTAAATAGCCATTTTAGCAGTATCATAATTGTTACATTTTAATTCTGAAAACATTTGACATCTTTAATAAATCTTTTATTTCAAGTAATTCATATCTACATTAAAAGAATATTTCAAATCTCTTGTTTAAAACATGATCGCTTGTCTTATTACAATTCTGTAACAATCGTATGGCTTGTGATGTATGAGATAAAACAATGTGCTATTGATATAAAAGTAACCTCAAATTGTAACAAAAAAAAATTGAAATTGGACTCTTTTTCATTGCCTTTTTTATTATAGTTTTCTTTTCCATAAATTTTTTAGTACATTATTTACAGCATTCCAACTAATTTATGCTTAAAATTGTAAAGATTTTTTCAATCCGATTCTCACTGTCATAATTCAATGAAATAGCTAGACGTTTTTTAAATGTGTGTGGCAATATAGTTTTAGAATTCTTTGAAAATAGAAAGTTCTGAGTTTTTGAACAATTTGTTAAAACTTCTTTATATGCCAGTATCTTTACAGAATGCCATTTCTGTGAACATCTGTATATATTGTAAAAATGTACTTAAATCGCTTTATTCAAAGATATAGTTGATTGAATTTTTATTTTGAGTGACTATTTATGTAAAAATGGCTGGTGCTGCTTTTTGTCACTGTATGAAATATTGCTTCATTTTCAGTTGAATTTCTGTTGATCAAATATCAGGCTGCAATTATTTGACAGTCTGCTTGAATAAATATTTTTCTAGAAAAAAAAGATTGTGTTTATTTAAGATTCATAAATAGAAACAAAATAAAAACCTATTATCATTGTGAAAGTTACTCTTATTATTAAGTTATTGTAAATTAAAATGTCCTGCTTTAAAATTAAAAAAAATATATTAAAAGATTTGTAATATTGAATACTCTAAGTTATCTCAATATCATGAATAATATGAAATAAATAAATTTTTTAATAAAATCTATTGCTTTTAAATGTCCAAAACATTGTGCTGCAAATGCAAAAAAAAAAAAAAAAAAAAAAAAGCGCCCAATTAGTTAACTATCTTTAAAACATTAGAATGCATGTAATGTATTACAGTAAAACACATCATTAGAAAAAAAAGTTTGCCAGAACATGATATTAATTAAAGGAAGTATAAAATATATAAAAAAGTACTAGTCTGCAATAATAGACAGTTTTCCATTTTACCTGAATCAGAAGTTATAATAGTTAATTAAATTAAGTATCCTGATTACTGAAAGTTAAGAAAATAGATGAATGGTTTAAATAGTGACAATAAGACAAATACACTTTGAATGCAGTGGATTGAAGTTATTTCACATGTACTAATGGGAAATGGAATACATGACTCTATGAGGAAGATTTAAAAAAAAAAAACCTTTGTTTTTATTCCAGTAGCTACCGTTTCAAGTTCAGAACTAAAATGACTTTGATTGGATCGTAAATCCTTTTGCGAAAGTCTTTGCGCTAATTTTATAAGAAGAATGGTTGCAAAAGAATGTAAATGACGGCATTTTCTACATCAGAACAAACAAACAAAAAAAAAAAAAACGATATTCTTTATATGATTACAATAAAGAATAAGTCTGATACTATTTGCCACTATTTTCTAACAATTTTATTGAGTCACAAAATTAATAATAATAAACAGTTAATGAAACTCTCGATAACAGGCGCCAAATTTGAAAGTTGACACCCTTCAAATTAATATTTTTTCTCTCTTTTTGCAGTTATCAAACGATTCTATCTTTCTTCAGAAGACGACTAAAATATCAATCTTTGGAACTGTTATTAGTCATCCTGAAATTTGAAATTGAATCAAACATTAACTTTTTTTAAGGCTTTGAATGTGACAGATAAAAGGCTATCTTTTTTTACAACATTTTTGAAATTGAGTTTTAGGGTGTAAGAAATCTTGCTTTCCATTTAATGAACAAAAAAAATGCTTTGTAATTAACGGTGAAAGTATCTAAACTCGCCAAATGTTAAAAAAAAAAAAAATGTTTTCGCCAGTCGATTGCCAATTCTTGGCAATTAATTAATTACTTAAAAATAATTCAAGTCAAAGTTATTTTTAAGTATAATTACAAGAAAGTTTTATGAAATACAAAACTGCATTTCATTGAAATATCACAAACGATCAGATTATTTAATTATTTCAAATTTAGCAGTTTCCACCGTCTTTTAAAACAGTTGAGGGGGAGGCGGATATGCATTCTTGAACTATATCCTTAAAAGAATTCACTGGTAAAGAGGAGACGTGACATCTTGCTCCGATTATAAATAAGAACAGTTAATTTTTTCTGATGCACTGCGTTTTGCATGATGTGGTCATTTTCAGAAGAAAGAATGGTTATAAAAAGGCAAAACAATATTAAATATTTTACAAGCTTTTTATCATAGTTTTCTTTTCTTCACCTACTTTCATTGCATTAGATTTTTTTTTTTTTTTTATCATTATATAGTTTTCTCTGTCAGTGGCGGTTTTTGGAAATATGAGGCCGTAGGTGCTGATATATTTTGAGACTCTTGTTTTATAAACTTTATTTCTGACACTCGCAAAAAAAAGCAGAATGATCAACTTATTTCAATTTTAACTTTATCTGGGTAGTGGGTCTAATGCCACTTGCTCATACCTAGCCCGAATGAGCGGAGCTCTTTCGAATTAAGGCAGAGGTGTGCGCTTTTTGTTGTGAACGAGCACCGTTTAGGTGAAAGTACGACCTGCTCAAACACACACGGCACAACCCCTTTTTAGGGGGCGGTCAAACTCATCGATCCATTTGCAAGTCAGAATTTAGATCCAAAGGAGACCGACTCATCCCTGATTCAGTACCCCCCAGAGGTATAATTTGTTATGGGAACTTAGAGAACTTTGCAGTCACGACATATTTAACATGCCCCAACTGCCATTAGCCAACACGGCGGTCTTTGACCGAGACGAGGACAGAACCCGCGACCTTTCGGTTACGAGACTGACGCTCTACCAACAAGGGTATCGCGGCTTCTACCTTTATCTTAATATTGCTTTTGTGATATCTTTATATATTGAAAGGCAATTCTTAATGAATTCTATAGATTTTATTTCTACATATATCATGCCTTTTATCAAACCATTCTATATACTTATTCATTTTTTATTGTTTCTAAACCACTGAATCATGTATTTTATTATATACATATAATTTAAAGTCTGATTAACGATTTTCATTTTTCGTGAATGCTAGGAAATAGTCCAATTTTTATATCAAGATGATTTATCCTGCTATAGGTGTGCGAATTGGAAAGAGAGGCGATGCTAAAGTTTTCTGAACTCATATAGTTTAAGAAAGGAATTTACAGACGCGGCCTTTTGATTCCTCAAAAATTTTACTTAGCACTTTTTTTTAAATCGTTTTTTTAACATTTTTATTGGTGAATTAACACTTTTTCTTCAAAGTAAAAGTAAGAAGTGAAACTTCTGTGAATCAGATCATAGGATAGACTTAAACAATTAAATTTGTATTCGGCTTAGAACTATGATATACGTCCTAGTATATTTTCTGGTCCCTGTATACCTCAAGACACGAGGCGACCATCTGTGCGCCACTGTTGTAGTATCATCGTTATACTTATTATACCTTTTAAAATAATTACCAGCTTTTTATAAGCCGGAGTATTATTAATGTAGTTATGATTTTCAAATATATATCAGGTAATCATTGCAAGTTTTATTTATTAAATGTAGAGATTTAATTAGCGGTCATTACTATTCCATATTTAGTTTCATTTTGTTGTAATAGATGGCACCATGGATTCCACAAAATATCACCGATCCAAAGTGTAAGATGCGTGACGTAAGTTTTAAAAAAAGCGACCTGTGTGCATTCGCTCGGCAAACGGAGAGAGGGAGGGTCACTTTTGTTCCAAATAATGATTATTTATACGCAACGTAGTTTTGCCATGAAACACTAGATTAGGCTTCATCCTTCGTGACATCTACAGGTGAAACTTTTTTCTGTGTTGTAAATAGCTTGTCCTGTCATAATTAATGTCTTTTCTGTATTCTTTGCTGTAAATAAATTTAACTTTCTTATTCAAAAGCTTCTTTTCTTCAATCAGTGACCCTAGACACTGATCTAAATGAGGTTGAATGGGCATTTTTTCCCATCCATTCCTAAATAAATAATAACCAAGAGTTGAAGGACTTTGAATATCATATAAAATTTGATGATCTCTCTAAAGGAATAATTTTGTTTCTAAGCCCTTTGCATTAAATTTTAACAAGTATAACTCAATGCATAATATGTGTTTCCTCTTTTAATACACTGGAAAAATCTGTTTTCATATTTCAAGACATTTTTATTTTCTCATATGAGAAGTACAGAAAAAATATTGTAATCTTCAAAAAATTCAAATTCGGAATTTTGATGGATCTTTACGTTTTATGCTTCCCGCATTTGAAAAGCACATTTGTGACGTTATATCTGACCTTTTGTCTATGACAAAGTCTATCTGCTCAGCTGTTCCCAAAAAGAGGTTACTTGGATAACTACAAAACAAGGAGAGATAGAAGAATACATTTGGTACACAGATTTAGCATTTAAAGTGTAGCTATCAAACCAATTCAGGAGCAAATCCGTCGAGGGATTGATTTTCTTTCGGCCAAACACAAAATGCACCATGGAAATCGAGAGGAAATCATCAATATCACTAGTTCTTGAAAAAATGCTCACTTCAAACATTTTTTAAAAACTTCAATGATCTTTTCAAAAAAAAAAAATAGAAATGCATTTCTTTCTTTTAATATATATATATATATATATATATACACTGAAGTGACAAAAGTCATGGGATGACTGTTAATATCGTGTCGGTCCTCCTTTTGCCCGGCGAAGTGCAACAACTCGACGTGTCATGGAGTCCACAAGTCGTTGGAAGTCCTCTGCAGGAATATTGAGCCATGCTGTCTGTATAGACGTCCATAATTGTGAAAGTGTGGATGGTGCAGGAGTTTGGACACGAATGGACCTTACGATGATGTCCCATAAATGCTCGATGGCATTCATATCGGGCAATGTAGGTGGCCAGATCATGCGCTGGAATTGTCCGGAATGTTCTTCAAACCAATCGCGAACAGTTCTGGCCCGGTGACATGGCGCATTGTCATCCATAAAAATCCCATCGTTGTGTGGGTACGTGAAGTCCATGAAAGGCTGCAAGTGATCTGCAAGCAGCTGAACATAACCATTTCCAGTCAATGATCGGTTCAGTTGCACCAGAGGACCGAGTCCATGCCATGTAAAAACAGCCCACACCATTATGCATCCACCACCAGCTTGAACAGTGCCTTT
>JAPMOQ010016344.1:549881-572604 GCA_026543055.1 Argiope trifasciata
TTTTTTTTTCCGTTTCTAATTTTTGAAGCTGTTGGTGGTCTATAATTTCTCATTTCAAGAATTGAACTCGCATTCTCCACCTTCACGTGAAAAATACTGAAATCCTTGCAATTTACCGATTGAGTTGCTGCCTGTTATTTCAATTTTTATTACAAACTTATAAAATTCTATTTCAAGTATTAAAAATTAGTTTAGTTTAATTAATTAATATTTGAAAAAACTGTATTAACTTATTGTGTTATCCGTTACAAGTTTAAAAAATGTGCTTGAACTCGAGTGGATGAATTAAAAGTATTTTATTAACGTTTGAAAATTTGAACAAGATATATAAACAAATAAATATAGGGTGAGTGTGAACTAATAGTAGGAACAGAAACAGAAAAAAATTATGAGGCAAAAAATTTGGAAACATTGAACACATAAATTTTTGAATTTTAAGATAATATAAAAATTCTACTGTAATATCTTCGAAAGTTATTACGGGAAAGCGCCAAAACTTGGCTTCACTAATTAATTTAAAAATTTTAAATCCCTCCAAGCTACATATTTTTAATTCTTCGTATTGCATATTTATATTCGAAATAGTATAGTATATATATAGCTTTAGGCCAAACTGTCTAGCTGGTATAGCGTCAACACACATAATCGTCTCTATTAATAGCAGAAATGTCATGAAGAAATATTATGTAGGTTTGTGTGCTGTTAATTGATTAAATAAAAAAGACTGCCAATAGTATTTTCCATAAAATCAAAACTTTATTAACAAAAAAATGAAACAATTTGCAGTAAATGAATGGACTTTACAATAAATCATGATTTCCAAATATTATTTTTTTTCATTGGATAAGATAACTGCATTGATAAAAGTGTTTTAAGATTTTTTTTATCCAATACTCATGAATGAATGCGCAAAAAATATTTCAAAAATGTAATGAAATACTGCTGATATTTCGCTTGATGCAATTTTAATGCTTCGTGTACTGAAAATGTAAGATGACAGATGTAAGCACCATAATATCAAGTAGCAAATAATCAATTGATGCCTTAACATCTGAAAATGTTCTAATTAATTTTCATAGATGAGCTGCTTGAAGTATTGCATCGTCTCTTCAAAAATAATGTTCAAAAGTATCATAATACATCAGAAATGCATAGCATGGAATTACAAAATACTCAAAGAGAAAAACTGACATCAAAGAATAGACAATTTAGTCATGTCTCTCAAATGTGATTCTTTGACTGAATTAAATATTATGATCCATAAATAGAAACTCATTTTGATTTTTAAAATCTCCGCCATTTATCTTAATATAAAAGAAATCTTCAGTCAAATATTGATTTTAGTAGAAAACAGGTGGTCCTAAGAGGTCGGTCTCTTTCAATCTCTGCTAGCAAAGAAATAATGTCAAATTTTCATAGTACGTCTAGGTTCCAATGTTGAAGACTCAATTCTGGGTTTTCATTTGTTATTTAATTATTTTTGGCTTAGCTATTTATTTATTTATTTTATTTAAGATTTTATTTAAAAACGTTAGAATAACAATTATTTAACTCTTACTTCGAAAACATTTCTCTTGTTATAAACAATATAATTTTATTTTAGTCTAAGAAATTTAAATTTTAAATCTTACATCAATATTTATTAGAATATACCGAGTTCAACAGTTTTTAAATTTCTTTACAATTATATTTTATCGTTCTTCCTTTTTATTCACAGATGATCTCTACTAAGTATATTATAATTCGCTTCGACAATTTGTGCATGCTTCATGTAACATTCTACAATATTCTAAAGTAATATTGGCCACTTTCAGTGTGCTAATAAGGTCGATCATCGTTAGTGCATTATTGACCAAATGCTCATTTTTGCTCAATAATACACTGCGTATTTTCTCGCAAGTCTAAACAGAGAAAAATGGAAGCAGCAAAGTGGACAAGCACAGAATAAAGTTCTCTGAAATGCGATGTCTTTAATGATATCAAACATGCTTTTGAGGCAAACAAAAGAAAGTCCACTTGCCTCCAAATATTCATGAAGATAAACTAATGACAGAAGCAGGTATCCCACTTAACTGCTGGGTATTGACTTATAGTTGCAGATGCTAGTGACAACCACATCCTGCCGCCACCATGTCATCATACTGTTTTAGTATCACATTGCCGTATTCATCGAAATACAATAACGAAATGGCTACAAGTCTATCGGGGACACAACATGGCAGCTTGACTGCCTGCGTCAAGCCAAGCTCGTGTGCTATGCTTTGCACTGTGGCGTGGTTGGTGGGGCGCTGGTTTTGCCCCAGAGGAAAGTGGCAATTACCCATACATTGGTAGGCGTTGTAGCCTTTGGGACTGATGATCCATGCCGCCCAGCCTATTCGTTCAAAGTCTATGTACAAGTCATGTCTGGAACAGGATTCGTTTTTGGTGTGGTGGGACAGCATCCCTGTTATGTCTCCTCTCTTTGTTCGTGAGACGTCCGTAGATGAGGATGATTTATTTGAAGCCGGAAAAGAATGGTAACCTGAATAAAAATGAAAAATTAGCAATGATCCTTTGTGAAATCTGTTTCCATAAACAGTAAGTATTATATTAGGGTGTTCCATAAGTTTCTTTCCTATTTCTAATACGAAATAAATACTCAATATTTACTGTTTTGGATATTATGCATTTTGTTTTATAAGAACAATTTTGCGCTATTACCTTCTTCCATCTCTTAGAAAGTTTCGTTATGCCTTCATTCCAAAATGGCTTCGCTTTTATTTCGCTGACGGATTTAAAGTATTTATCGCGAAGAGAATTTCTTGAGGACAGAAAGAATAATAATCAGACTCAGCGAGATCTGATGAGTAGTCATAATGCGGTAAAACATCCCAATCAAACTCTCTTCATTAGTCAAGAGCTTCTCTCATACGACTCATGAAATATGTGCTCTCTCGTTGTCGTGATGAAATTCGTCGGTTTATTAATTCTGGCTATTTATTTTGCTGTTATGGCAGCTTACAATTGATCCAGTTGATGATAATATTTCGTAGAATTTATTGTTTCACCTTGAGAAAGGAGCTCCAAAAAAATTATGTCTTTCCAATCCCACCAATGGGATGAAAGAACTTTTTTTTTTGGTATAATAGAGTTCTGATACGGCTGAAATCGATAACATCGACGGCTAATTGATGAGCCTTCATATTTGCACAAGTAAAGCCAATTAAGGCCATTCATAGAGCGATGGGAAATAAACTTTTGCGACACCCTAATATAATAAATAATTGGGGAAATAATCATAAATATTCAAAAAAGGCAATAATGGAATTGAATCTTTTATAAATAATACTCAAAAATTGTGTGAATTCTTGTCAGCGCCTGTTGTCTTTTATATTACACGCATATGCATGTATTTATAAAGTTAAGCAGTTAAATGTTTTTGATGAGTATACTCGTCATGGAAGAAGTACAACATTTTGCATTAAAACGAGGTTATTCGTCATGAATACTAAGTAATGACAATTTGCAATTTGAACTACCATTTAAAAAAATTCAAACATATTCTTAAATTTCAAGATTTTAAAACATTTTGAGGTGAAGTGAAAATCAAAAGAAACAAATGAAAGATTAGTATGCGTTGTACTATGCTTTGTTCAATAACATATTAAAGTAATGAATTAATTTTTTACTGTTTTTTAAATGCAAAAAATGTACGTTAGTTTAAGTAAATATCAAAAATGTTATTTTTGAAAAATATAAATCATTTCATTACAGCATTATTTCATATTACACATACTCTGTGTTTAACGAGTATACAAGTCATTTCTAAATTTTAGCGACACAATTTAGGTACGCATTTTTTCGTAGATGTCGAAACAGTTAACTGGTTAGTGTACATAAATTCATTAGGAGGGAAAATTAAATCAACAACTGGAGAAAGTCATGAAATTTGAAAGATTTTGCTGGGAGCATCATTCAAATGTTTTTATTTTTTATTTTTTTATTTTGCGATTTTGGATATTTTTTTCAAAATGAAAAATGACATTTTTCTGAAAATAATTAAATAAATTTGAATAACAATATAGGAACTATGAGTAAGTAGAAGGAAGTTGGAAACTTAATATTTTAAAGAAACATATGAAAAAATTAATGCAGTATAAAATTAATGATTATAGAAATGTAAGCTATACAATGATACAAAAAAATCATATAAAGCAGAAGAAATATAAATCAGAAAAGGAAACTAATTTTTTAAAATAAGTACTCAAAAGACCAAATTCCGGTAGGTCTTTTTTTTAATTTAAAAAAAAATGTAAATATTTAGATACTAGTCGCATACTGTTTACATAGGGATTTTTTTTTTTCAATCTCACCTACTCATGAATTGATCATTTAAATTTTTAAAAAATAATGAACGCACATAGTTTAACATGTTGTTTAAATCGATTAACACAATAATTGCATTGTTGCTATTGGATGTGAGACGAACGTATTCGCATTCGGATAACGTCAAAGTGAGCCCTCTAGCAAAATTTTGTGAACTCAGTAGATTATTATTCTATTTCAACAATTCAAATATCACAACAATTTATGTAATGATGCTATATAACATTGTCAGCAAGAGAAGAGACAGAAAGAGTTTCTAATAGTTAGCTATTAAAAATGTTTTTTATTTGTGGGTGTGTGTGTAAAATCACATTTCCCCCCCCCAGGAAAAACACCTATATAAATAAATTTAAAATTTTATCCCTTTATGAGATACACGAAATAAATTTTTATAAATACAATAATTGAGCATTTAAAGATATCAAGACATAAAGCATTAATAAACTTAATGCAAGTAAATAAACAATCCACCACTGCTTTACAAAATCTTTAGTAGAAAGTCATTCATCTCAAAATTTGAAATATTGTCTATAGTTACGATATATAGTCATATTTGCAATCGAAAAAAAATGAATGTTATTCAGAAATAAAAAAGGCAACATTTTATTAAATACTAGCCGCCTTTGGCGACCAGCTGGTTCGCCATGAGTAAAGCGTTCTAAAATTTTCAATTAAATCACATATTCATTAGCCTTGAAGTCATTCCGGCCATTGATTGACCTGAAATTAGTATTTTCTTTAAGATGATGGACGGAAAGTTCTAAAAGTACACCTTTTCCTAGTAATATTCTTTAATTTTATAAATCCGTCAGTTTTAACCATCGGTTATGCTTCCAAAATACTAAAAAAAATTTCGATGATGTTGCCAAAATATTAAATATGTTTTTTTAAAGAAAGCGAGAAAGGGAAAAAAAGTATTAAATTAATGATACAGATATTGCAAACGATAACATAAATATGCCAATAAGTCGGGATTTCAATGCATATCCTGTCAAAATTCAATCAAGTTTACAGTAAATGAAGAAGATTTATTGAGTTAATGGTATACATATTGCAAACGATTGTAGAAACCTTTGCTTTGCATTTATTTTTCAAAGAAAATATCACATTTTATATTTCTTTTATTTTATCCAGTCACGTGCTGAAAGTTGCATTTCTGTAGATTTATTTTGCGATGATATTTTTTTTTATTTGAACTTCCGGCATTCTTTTATTTTATCCAGTCACGTGATAAAAACATGGTTAAAATATTTCTTTAAAAATTCATTAAAAATAGAAGTTTACATTATAAATTAAAAAAACTGATACCATTAGAAAGCTAATTTTTTTATCTTTAAATTGATATAAAAATCATGTTTGTGCAATAATATTTTCGGAAGTTATAGCGGAAAAACGTCGAAATTTCGCTTAAATTTTAATTAATTCAAATTCTAATTAAAAATTCGAAAAAAGGGCTCCGAGGTGCACATTCCCGACCTCCAAGGTAAACATGTACCAAATTTGGTAGCTGTAGGTCCAACGGTCTGGCCTGTAGAGCGCCAACACACACACACACACACGCACACACACACACACATTGAGCTTTATTATAAGTATAGATATAGATTAATTGCTTGCTGTTTTGAGCGAACATACCTCCTGTAAGTGAAAAGGAACCAGTAGTTTGCCGACTGTCATCAACGAAAAGCACAAGCAAAGGCTGCCGATCGCTGTGATTACCTCTTGCAAACCGAACTATACCCCTGGGCACAGGTTCGTCGTCTAGGCTCCTGACACTTATCGATAAACCTATAAAGAAAAAGCATCGACAAATTGAATAAGAATTATGATGAAATAAATATTTGTAAACCTATTATTCAAACACATTTGAATAGCGAAATGATTATACATTATGACTGTTACCAGAAACACCTGGTAAGATCAAAACAATAAGGAGACATAACAATACTAAGACAAGTTGTAAAGTAGTATTTGAAATTTGAGGCATTAATAGATACTAACCGCTTTCGGTAACCAGATGCACACCTACCATATTAATAGTATTAATTACTCTTGTCAATTGGCTTTGATTAGGTATATCTTATCACAACAAAAGAAGGTTTTATTTTAAATTATACTTTCACAATAAGCTTAGAGCAATCTGGATGGTTGACTCAGTTTATAAAGGGATTCATGAATAAAGCTGGCTGAGAGAGGTAGGGGTTAATTTCGAAATTTTAATTTGAGATATTTCGTGAAAATGGGGATTTAAAGGAAACAAGGGATGATTAACGATGTATCAAGACCTCATCAGCTTTCATAAGAAATAAAAATGTAAGAAATTAGTACAACATTTGGAGTTGGGTTAAATCTGTTGTGCCCCCTCCCCATAGTGCATAGTATTTCGAGATTTCTCTCGAAACTGACAGAGAAGAACAAACAATTGTTAATGATATTTCTAGGAGTCATTTTTCACGTTAAGCGCCACGACGAATTTTTGCGCCTTTCCGCTTAAGCCACAGTAAACCGTCAGGAGGGCGAATGCTATAATCGGAATACACGAATGTTAGGACCAAAGACAGCTAAAAATGTGACGAAAAAAGTAACAACCTTTTGTAACCAATGTACAAAGAAACCTCACCTTGTATATCTTGTTTTAATAAATTACATTAATGTTTATAAGTATTCTATTCTAATCCTTGCAGCATTGACCAAACAAAAATCGATATCGCAAATTTTATATGTTCCGTTTTACAAATACGCAAAGACCGATACGCGCGCCATGATAGAAAAACGAAAAATCTGTCGTCAATCCCTAGGGACCGGCGTGGTCTGAATGAAAAGTCTAGCTTAACGTGTCAACTTTTCGTCAAATGAAATTTGACGAAATCATGGGGCCGCGGTGGCCTGGTGGTAAAGTCTCGGCTTCGGAACCGGAGAGTTTCAGGTTCGAGACTCGATTCCATCGAAGAACTGTCGTGTGCGGGGGTCTCTTGCACGTTAAATCTATCAGGCCAAACGTCCTCCCCCTGGTGTGGTGTGGAGAGGGGGGTGCCAGTTCAGGTCTCGTCCTCGTCATCGACCCTGGTTCAAAATCATGTGGTCCGTCCCAAAATAGCCCTCGTGTTGCTTTAAACGGGACGTTAATATAACTAAACTAAACTAATTTGACGAAATCATGTGAAAGGGGAATTATAGGCCATACCGTTTTTTGGCTAATTAAAAATAATGTTGATTTTCAACAATAACTTTACATTGTTTTAAAATTTAAAATATTATCTATTTCAAAATGAATATTGTAGCTCTAAACAAGAATAATAGATAACAGGCGGATTTATTATTTTCAAACTTAAAATCAAATTGGAGGATACGCGAATATGAGTGACATGTATAGACATCAGGAGCTTTCAAATGGAGTAAAAATTAATGAAATGGATGAAGTAAATATAAATGTGAGACTCTGTCTTGGTTTTCCCATTAGAGAATTTACAGTGAAGTCGTGTTTTAGAGATTTATAGCGAAAATAGTGAGTAGTGGGAATTACAACAGAGTTGTCTAAAAATAAAAATTCGAGAAATTGGATGAGTAGTTAATCTGGGGGACTAAGTTTTTAAAGAAAATCTTGTCGATTATTTCAAATGCACAGGGTAAAAAAATCCCCTTTAAAAAATTTCTAATCAACAGAGTTTTATTTTTGAAGTAAGAAAAATGACGATGCTTGATTAACAATTTCAGCCTATATGTGTAAATAATGTCACGGAAATTTCCACAAAACATAATAGAGAAATAACTAAAATTAAGTCTGCGTTATGTTTTCTTTCCAATGCTACAGCAGGAATTCCCAAACAGCTATTAGGTTTTTCTCTTTCATTAAAATACGATTTCCCATAGCGTGACAAAGAATGATTCATGTGCTAAATTTAACTGCGTTATTCAGTGTTAAAACGAAACTTTCTATTTCTTTGAAAGCCATGCAAATCACAAAGTACATAAAATGTCCATTTCTCAAATTGCCTGACGTATTACATTCGAAAACACGAATAAACAAGTCATGTACTTAGTAGGAAATGATTCATTAACATAACTCGTTACATAAATGAGTCATAAAAAAGCGAAACAGAACGGAAAACACTCGTGATTCTGGTAGAGAAAAGCAATCAGTATAATTGAGTATGAGGGAATTAGTTATTTTAAATGAAAATCACATATGTTTGAGTTAGGCTGTAACAGTAATTAACATTACGATGAATCATGCTTCTGTTTCGTTTTATAGTTTATTTAAATTGGCGTTCCGTTTCACAGTTCCGCGATGGCTATTATTTTAGCTAGAAACGACATTGTTCGCCAAATCGATCTTCTCTGTTAGCTTCCAACCTACATCAATCCAAGAGTATATGACTTCGATGCATTTAAGTCAATACAGGCAATGACGTTGATGTCGTGTCCGCGTTATCACAGAAAGTTGTGGGCAATACCTTCAGAGGGTAAAGACCTCTGAACATGCGAGGACAGGTCTTAACTTCAACTCGTATGAATATGATACTCACACATCTGCTTGCACAGTTCTTTTTTTTACAGGGAAGGTGGGAGGCACATTCAAACACCTCATAGATGAAGAACAACCATGCCCGAACCACGTCTTCCAGATCATGAGGAAGACGCTCTATCCTTATGCCAGCATGCCGGCAATACATGCAATGGATATATCTTTTTGTACTTAGGACTCACGACTCTGGACCCGCAAACAAGAGCATGGCATGAAGCTACGGCAACATTCAGATCATTAAGGGGAAAACGATCTGTAAGCTTTTAAAGTATTTCAAACTGAAATTTAATTAAGTATGAGTAAAGACAGTTAAAAAATATAGGGAAAAACACATTTCACACGACAGGTGTTTTTTTAGGCGAAAATATGTAGATACGAAATAACATATGAATATTTTTCAGTCTTACCTACACATAAACTAGCCATTTAACTTAAAAAAAACAGGGGTGCACTCAATTTAACGTGTTGTTCGATTTAATCTACAGTATTATACTAGTCTTTTACCGTTTACCTATCATGACTTACATTTTTGAACAGACATTCAGATTTACCATAGTGAAATTGGGCTCGTGATGGCGCTATATGGCATTGTCGACATGAGAGCAGATAGAAAAAAAAGGCTCTAATAGTTAGCTTTAAAGAACGTTTTTTTCTTTTTCTTTTTTTTTGGTGTGTGTGTGTAAAACCATGCTTTTTTTCAGGAAAGACATCAATACAGATAAATTTAAAAAGAAAAAATATTAATTACAAATATATAAGTAAAAAAGAGCGAAAAGCGCAATTCCAACAGAGTACCCGCAAAGCGCGCGTTACTCATGTCGTTTCGATCACTATACTGCCCTTCCCAGTTCATCGTTGTGGAAGTTATTCTAATAGTTAGTTATAAAAAAAATTGTGAGCAAAATCGCATTTTTTTTTAGGAAAAACACCTGTATAGATAGATATATTTAAAAAGCAAAATCTTAATACAAATATAAAATTTGATCCAAATCGTTAGAGCCGTTTTCGAGACACACGAAATACCCAAATTTATAAACACAAAAATTAGGTTATAAGATAAGCTTTCCTTGGAGCCATATAGCTATCACGTCTGGAATATCGCAAAAGCCGTAAAAATTTCTTTAAAAAAAAAACTTTGATTTTTTTAAAATGTGGCAGGCGTTTATGTATTTAGAATATATAAGAAAAGAATCAGTTCCCTTGCTCTAGCCATTGGTCAGATTCGATACATTCTATTCCACTTGAAAGCTATTTATCTTAGATACATTATTAATGGACGCCAGATCTTTTCGCCTTTCATTTTATAAATTTAGCTTAAAATAAAACTTTGATGTAGCTCCCGTTCTTAAAAACTGGTCGATTTCGTCAATTCCAAAGCACAGCTAAAGATCAGAATGCTCTGTGCTTATTGTGCGCATATTATGTGTATAAATTAGTACTTTTATTTGAGATATAGTTTATCGAAAGTAATTAACATTGATAAATTAGTGCTATCAATATCTTGAGCGAACAGATTTTAATCGAGTAAAAATATTTAAGAAATTAATCTTAGTTTTTTCTTTAAAATACTTCGGAATATATTTCTCACAAAGGACATACATAATGTTACGAATCTGTAATTTGGCTTCCCCGCGCGAATAATGCCATCATAAAGAAGACTGATTTACAGTCATCTGTATTGGATGCTACCGGATGCCGTTTCAATGACCCCAGAACTTGGCGATCATTTGGCAACTTGGTGACAAAAGACAATTCTCGAAACTTCAAGAATTTTTTCAATCCATCGATTAGGAACCCAGATACCCTCTCAATTTTTCTCCTTTCTGTGACAAGGCAAGTTTGCAATAATCGATGGTACTCGAATCCTAATGGAGCTATCGTCAAAATTCCTGTCGTTTCTTGAACTTTCGATTTTGCCACTGAATGCTTGCTAAATTTCATTGCAAGCCTGGTGGTCAATGATACAAAATTTATTCAATATCCGTTAGAGTTATCGGTAAAACTATTTTCCTTACCAAGAGACATTGAGTGTTCGAAAATAACATTACCGTTTCGTAACAATACTAAATATTTTTTCTGTCAAACGGAAGCAGGCAACGAGTCTCTTAAACGACAACTTTAATTCATCACATGATTATTATAATAAGAGCTCAATTTTCAGCAGAAGGAAGGTTTCGTTGTTAGAACTATAACCAAGCAACGGTACAATCCGATTAATATTGTAGGGAGTAGGAAAAGGAGAAAGTTAAAGCGCATTCAGAATTTACATAGCTTCAAAAGGGAATTTTTCTTACATTTTGGCTAATATAGCATTTATGTTAGGCACGTATAGATTCTGAGGCCTAAGGGCAGAGCGTCTTCCCCGTGATCTGGGAGATTGCTTAATCCTGTTTTCTATCTCTGAGGTGTGTGAATGCGTATTCCTGTAAAAACAAAACGGGTGTGTGTGTGCAAATAAATGCAACGCATGAAGTAGCTGAACCGTACTCTTGGCTATAGTTGGCGCTACTGAAAAAAAACAAGAGCCCTCGACTTAAATCACTGACAAATAACTGTCAGCGGGCTTATAAAGTGTCATAAGTCACAACATACATAAAGTATACATTCTGAAACGTGGAAATTACAAATGCGCGCAACTCAGACTCACTTTAACTCAGGTGAATTTTGAAATCACGTAATTAAAAAATAAATCATTTAAAACTGGGGGAAATGATATTGTTACAAATGCATAAATTAAAGAAAACAAGAAATCATACCAAGGTTGGCTTCATTATTTTTAATCCATTCTGCCACTGCTTCCTTCACAGAAAATATTTCCCATCCTGTTGAATGAACGCTCACCCTCCTTGTTTCTAAAAGCTTTCTTCTTCGCTTTTTTTTAGTTTTTGTCGGTGGCAATACTTGATAAACCTTTAGCTGAAAAACAAATAAACAACCATGTAAGAGGTTAAAATCCCACCATCATGTTTAAGTAGTGAAATACTTATCTAAATCAGTGGAAATCAGTCTGCATTATTTTCGTAGCTGGCACAAATGAAAAATGTGAAATACGATAAATATTCTACTTAATTTTAAAACGCTAAATTATTTTTATGCTTAGTTAAAGCTAAGCTTAAATCGAGGCTGAATGCAAATTTCTCATTTCCAACTATTTTTTAAACAAAGAATGATCTCTCCTTCTCTCTTAAATCGGGAATTAAGCCTTCGAATTTTGTGGACATTTGGCAAAAAAAAAAAAAGTGAAGGCCCTTCTACTTTAAGAATTCAATACGTTTTGTGCTTCATTAAAAAAAGTCCTATATGTACTTTGGGCACTTTTTTTCGATCGACAGAAAACGAAAATGGACACACAATAACAACCTTAATAATAAAATCACATGCAAAATTTTCTTTCTTTCGTTATGTTTTTGTATTCTGAAGTTTATAAGCATGGAAGTGAACAGACAAACAGAAGGTAGATCTGGAAACTGGTCTGCTTCCCAATTTGACATGCATTTGCACTTAAGGATGGTAAAACTATATACCAAATTTTATCAGTCTAGTTCTTTGATTTATCTTATTCACTTATACTCAGACAAAAATTTCTCTAAATGGATTTCTTTCAATATTTGATGGAAGTCTACAATTTTGGTATTAATATCATTAAAGCCTCTTTGTGTTATTGTCTTCATAGACGAATTCAGCGACAGCAGATAAATTTCCAAAAATGTGTAGTTTTTGGATTCAATGGGATATAAAACGGGGAGATTCGTCAATGTATACATTCGGGCAGGGCAAAGTCGATTCATTCTTTTATCCCTTCAGTGTGTCAATTAGCATACTTGCCAGCTAAACACTGGGGATTCAGCGTTTGGCTAAACACCTAACCGGGACATATATCTTTCATCCCTGGGCTCTCTGTCAAGAAAGCAGATACGGGCACTGTAGGCCTTGGCTCACATTAGCTCTTCTTCTTGCATACAGCCGACCACCCCACCGCCATTGAACGCAGCAGTATCGACAGGATTTGTAGTGGTCGACTGCTGAATAAGTATTGCTCAACCTTACATTGACCGAACAGTCAAACTAACGTTCCTTTCGCGGTAGTAAATAGCTGTCTTTCTCTCCATCCGCACTCTCTCAAGCAGTTGGAATAAAATTATCAATCTTTAACATTATATCCTTCAGTGTTTTGAGATTACCTGGTACCATCAGTACTGTACTTAAATCATTATTGACAATCTTCAGGTTCTTCCTTAACTCTGAAATCTCCGTACAGTCCATTAAATAGTGGTTAACAGTACCAATTTCTCCACAAATGCATTTATTGTCCTGCGTTCTTCCAAATCTTTGGAAATATGCAGGAAATCTCCCATGTCCAGATATTATTTGGATTATAAGTGGATGGTATCTTCTTATTTTAATTTCCGGATTTTGGCTCACATGGGCTGTCATGCCATTGAGCTTAGTTTTAGTTAACAATTAGCTTATTAACAGTTTTTAAAACATAACCGATTGTACCAGATAATAAATCTTCGGAATTTTCAGATCTTTTATAAAAATTCTTCTAATTCTCACACAAAAAGAGGAAATCTTTCAAAACTTAAAGGGCAAAATGGCAGAATAAATGCTGCGCACGTCCCTTCCTAGAAATTTATTTTCATTTAGTACATTTACGTTCCATTCAAATTTATGGCATTCCAATTGGCTAGTAAAGAAAACATTTTTATATACAATTTTCTTATTGGCTTTAAACTAAATTTAGAATACAATTTCTAGGTATAAAATATAAATTATCATACAGTCTGTAGAAATATATTGATAATGTTAAACTTTCTTAACACGATTCAATTTAAATCGTCTGTATTTGTAAGAGCACAGAATGAGAAAGACGGGAGAAGAAGAAAAAAAGAGTAAAATCAGACTTACCTCGAGCAACTGCGACTTTAAAGTTCTCGCTTTTTTTCGATCTTTTATCCTGGGTTTCATTTTGAATACGTGGAATTCTGCCGCCAGCAGTTTGTCAGTTTTATCCGAGGAGACATTGAAAAAGAAATGGGATCTGTGCCTGGATTCTGGAAGATAAGAATTGGTTTTAGAATGGTAGAATTGTAGCTACAAAGTAAAGCAATTTAATATTTTTGTAACATTATGTATACAGCAAGGCAAAATATCGGATATTGTAATTCAACCAGGTATTCAATTCTGTTGGAAGTAAATATAGAATCAATAAAATAATAGGTGAATGCCTTCAACTTTATTCAGTGGCGATTCAAGAATAAAAGGCTTATTCAAAAATATAATTGAAAATTAAATAAATTATCAATTAGTTGCCATTTCTTGTTTTCCAATATTTTAAAAACAAATATGAAATGAGTTCTTAACGAGTTTAATTTAAAAAATCGTTTGGTTTTCAAGAAAACTATAATTTTTTTCTGCTCAAACACAGTTTTTCAAAAATATGTTAATAAAGCACTAATTTTACTGTCAATAAGGTGCTTAGTGAAAAGTATATTAAAAATAGAATTTTATACAAATTGTATTAAAATAAAAATTTTCATTAATTAAAAAATGTTAATTAGCGAAAAAAATGCAGGAATAAAATCTTAAAATTATAAAATTAACTTTTTAAGGGCATAAAAAATTTTAAAAATTTTAAATTTTAAATGCATTAAAAATATAAAAAAAATAATTTAGAGATCTAATAAACTTTTATTGCTAAGAGAATAATTACATAATAGAATTCAGCTCAATAAATTTCCTACAAAAACGTTTTTCTCAAAAAAAAAAAAAAAAAAAAAATTCTAAGTGATATTTAAAAAATACACACTTTTCTTAAAGAATTTCTTAAATAAAATTTCAAATTTTTTTAGAATTAATTATTTTTTAGAATTTAGTAATTAAAATGCAAATTGAATACTACAATGAAAATTTAGTATTTATAATAAAATGCCTAATATTTAATGCAAAATTTTAACAATTGATCAGTTTATTAATTGTTTAAAAATGTGGAATTTCATATATTTTATTTCTAAATTTTGATGGTGACTATGTTATATGCAGATGAATACAGTAATAATTACATATATCCCAGTTAAAAATAACATAACCCAACCATTAAATGGTTTGCTAGAAAATCACAACTTGAATAGGGCACAAACATATTTAGAACAATTTTTGTGATTTAAAGAAAGGCATAAATAAAATCGAAGTTGAATTAAGGAAATAAATAATAATTTCATCTCAGGATATTAAGAGAACACATAAAAAATCCATCACGAAATTTGCATCAGGATTATTGAAATTTTGAAAGGATTTTTTTTTCTTTGTTCCTCTTCCAAACAACAGCTATACTTTAAATTTACGAAAAGATTTTGGCGCTATTTAAAAGATTCTGAAAAGATGGAAAATAAAGCAGTTATTTTTCTCTTTCTATAACTTTATAAAAATAATTCTTGCTATTCGTGCAAAATTATGGTTTTGTTATGTTTTCTAAAAGAAACGAATGCATATTACAGCATTTTGCTGTACTTCTGCCTATTTTAGAAGCAAAGTAAGCATAGAACTTTCATTATCTGCTAATTTCAGGGTTGTTTTTTTAAACATTTCTTAAAAAGTAAAAAAAAATATACACGTGTTTTGTATAAAAAGGATTAAATTATTTTTGTTATAAGAGCTTTGAAAACAAAGAAATTGCCATTTTTATAAGGACATTTAAAATGAAAACGATATTTTGAAGTTGAAAATATCGTTTTCGAAAAACCTGCGAGTGTTATGCTTTGATATAAATTTCTTTTCAATCTATTATTTCAAACATCTCATATTTATTTATTTATTTTAGTATTTTATCTATTTTTATGCAGTTTCACGTAAACAAAAATACACAATTTATTGAGAGTTTTTATCTTTGAAAAATAAAAAAAATGTACATTTGTAAATCAATTAAAAAAAAAAAAACGTTGCTGTTGTTGTTGTTGTGGTAAAAGTAGAATGCGAGTGAAGATCCTTATGTATCATTTGATTTTGAAAAATATGATTGAAAGTAAAGATACTTAGTTGAACATTCAGTTTATCAAATAAAATTACTTGCAAACCATTTTGATTGGTGGCGTGCCCAAAATATTTCGTCGCGTACCATTGGTGCGCTATCCCTGCACTAAATCCTTTCCTAATATTCGATTCGAACAAAACAATTGTGAACCTTATTTAATTTTCAATTCGTAATTTTTATAGTCGTACTTATAAAATGGAAAAAGTCACTAATATAATTAATAATTTGTAATTTTAAGCTTTATAAGTTTATAATGTAAGTTTTATAGGTAATGATAAGTTTATTTAAAAAATGATAAGTATTTAAATATTATAAACGATTTCCCAGAAATAGCAAATTTCCCACAAATCTATCATTGAAAATTAGTAATCTATTAAGCAGAATTCTACGGAACTAATTAGTGAATAATTAATATCCCAATATTTTAGAATAAATAATTAATTACAGTTTGATTAATAATTTTCACTATTCAGTTGCTTTCACATTGAAGAACTAACATTTTATCATTAAAAAAAATTGTGTTTCTTATAAATTCTTTTATTTGACAAGTGGACATAAAAACAGGTTTTAATCGATCTGCTTGTGGACCCTTTTCAATCCATACCTCCAACAAATCATGAGACCATATACAGCTGCCTAGTTGGAAATATATCACTCATAGTATCAAATGAAATCTCCTGAAAGCATCTGTTTGTTTGAACCACAAAAACTCAAGAAATTGTTAACGAATATACGAGATATTTATACCATTTTGTAGAGCATTTATTGGGGAAGATTTTAGTATATTGAATTCATATCAAAATAAAAAAGAGAGTCTTATAATTGCGATTTTAATTATTCAGCGCATGAGCGGAAACCTCTGATGCGCATATGCAAATAGCAAGAGCTGTGGTATGCATTTGCAATGCGTTTCTTTGTTTATGACTAAATTTAAACACCGATCCAAATATTATGATGCCCAAAGGAAGGAAATCCAACCTTGGCCGGAATATATTAAATTCCAAAAACTCCGTTTGTTGCGCGATAAGGAAAATGAAGAGAGAAGAATTCGTTCGGTTAGTGAATATCAGAAAAAGAATGAACTTAGAGAAGGACATAAGTTGTTTTCATTGTTGCAACTAATATTTCACTCTTTTTCTAATGGTCAAGATATGAAAATTCGACTAATTTTTTCATGTTGAATTAGTTTCCTTTTAAGGCATGCTTTTACAATAATTTTATTGCACTTAAAACAAAAGTTTATCTTTCGAATTAAGCACTGATTTAAAAAAAAAATTAAAGCCTCCTGTTGAGCGAAATAACCGTCTGCTCTTTAAAATATCGCGAGGAGTGCAAATTATTATTATGTCAAATTATTCAAAGTTGATAAACAAGTGACTGGGAACAGTAGGTACAATGACTTATTTCTATATTTTTAAATTTTAAAACAGCTTTGCAATTGTATATTTTTATTGGATTGTTTTGTCTACCGACATAACATTTTTATCTTTTTAACAGCCTAAATATTTTTGAATGTGTACCATAAAAAATTGCTTTATAGCTATTTTTATTAATTTCTAAATATAGTTTTATGCTAGAAGTTGCGTAACATGCCCAGGTCATATCGGGTAGAGACTAGAGTGTAAAGTTTAAAGCTAAATTTTTTTTTCTTGCGGGCCATGACACAGGCAAAAGGCTGTGCTGGCGCTGCAATTATTCGAAAAAAACACTAGAGAACCCTATTTAATTTTCTATTCGGGGACTGCATCTCTGAAAATAAAGCACCGGAGGCACTAACGAAATTTAAAACTCCAGGCGCCAGAGCGACTACAGACGACCCTGGGAAAAGACAACACCGATGCCGGGGAAGACGAAACAAAGTTGTTAAATTACGAAATTTGCATACACTTCATATCCTTGGATCATTTTCGGAAAAGGAGAGAAAATAAAAGACTGCGAAACGATGCATATATGAATACATATGACTAGATTTATGTAAAAGCTCAACAATACTCACATCATAGGAATACATCCGAGGAATACAAAATTGATTAAAGGGAGCTCACTTGAGTTTATGAGCACAAATATAGCATAAACTTGTTTTCGCGCTTTTAGGGAAAATGCGATAAGCTGGGAGTGCTCTATTAAATTCCGCGAACGATATCCGAATGTTTAATTCAGTTGTAAATTAGAAAGTTCGCGAAAGTTTTAAGGCATTCAAGATCAATCGAAGCCGTCCAAAAGAGGTTGGCTTGTGCAGATTTGTCTTGCGGGACCTTGAAACTAATTTCATGCAACAAAGTAATAATTTATTATAATTTGATATTTATTGCATTGTACAGATTTACTAATTATTAAGATGAATAATTATTCTCTGTATGTGAGACGATTCATGTTCTACAGATACCCCTTTTGATTTTAAAGGTGCTAAATTCAACAATGTTTTGGAGGACGGGAAAATGAGCATTTTCGATATGGGCCTCATTGTTTAAATGCTAATTAGAACGTTTATTAATTAAAAAATATGCATAATTTTGGAATTTTTCTGAGATAATTTTCAAAAATAATACAGCGTAAAAATAAATTTTATGTCATTTAAAATTTAAAAAATATTTTCTCGCCAATGATAATTTTTGATCTTTTTTTTCTTTCTATTTTTAATAATTAAAAAAAATATTTTAAGATTTGTAAAAATTGATTAAAAATAGATAATCTTAATTTATTACAACTGAAAAACATAAATTGTTTTCATTGTTGCTACTAATATTTCATTCGTTTTTCTTCCGATCCTAATGGTCAAGATACGACAATTCGACTAATTTTTTCATGTTGAATTAGTTTCCTTTTAAGGTATGCTTTTACAATAATTTTATTGCACTTAAAACAAAAGTTTATCAACAGAATTAAGCACTGATTTTTAAAAATTTTAAAGCCTCATATTCTTTAATACTGGTGACATAATTGGATATATAAGGGTATACACAGGAAATTAGAAAAATATATAACACAATAAGCAGAGCATCATAAGGCTGCTAAAACATTTTTATAAAAATATTTAAAGTTTAAAAACATTTTTCTAAGCAAACCTTTTAGTTACATTAAATATTTAATTGAAATTCTTAGCAGGCATTAACTGTGGCAAATCGCTAAAGGCGACATGTAAATAATGACATTATATCCATAAAAAATACCTAATTACACAATACGAATATTTGTTGATAAATTTATTAAATAGAGTGTTATGCGAATTTTTAGAATTGAGTAGCAATATAGGACTTCTTGTTTCTTCTTCATGCTTATATATTTTATAACATATAAAAGCCTTATCACACGGCGGAATATCGTCGGCACTTTCCGTCAGCAGAAGATGACGTCATCGTGAGGTCACTTTAAAGCAGTGATTCCCAAAGTGGTCTATATCGACCCCTAGGGGCCTATGACAACCTGCAAGGGGTCTACGTCAGCGAAAAAAAATTTGGGGGTCCATGAAATGAAAATGGGGATCCACGATAGTAAATCTCAACACATACACTGATAGTACTTATTTACTCACATCATACTATCTTATAATATCAAAACATTTAGATTATTCATAAAAGTACCTATGAAGTAAAAAATTTTTTATATATGTTTATAAAATTGTGTAAGCTGTAAGCTTATTTAAATAATTTTATTTTGCCCATAGATGACTGATGCCATGTCCGAATCTAAAAAGAAATGTAGACAGTACAGTGTTGATTATTTGAAATTTGGCTTCATTCCATCATTGGCGGACAAAAAATTGCCTATGTGCCTTTTATGCAACAAAGTTTTGAACAATGACGCTATGAAACCATCTAAACTGCAAGATCATCTGAGAAGATGCCCCCCTGATAAAACAGAGAAAGATTTGAAATACTTTCAAACACTCAACGATGAACTTCAAAAGAGACCTACACTGGACAGAATGTTTGCTTCGACGTCACAAAGAAATGATGATGGTTTGCGGGCGTTTTACAATATCTCGTTACTTATAGCAAAATCCGGAAAACCGCATACTATCGGAGAGAAGTTAATTGCCGTTGAAGAGGTTTTAAAAACTGTTTTACATAAACCTGCATCTGATATCATTAAAAGAATTCCCTTAAGCAACAATACTGTTGAAAGACTTATTGATGAAATGGGTTCTGATATTGAAAGCTTCTTATGTAATTATTTGCAAACGACCCATTTCTCTATACAACTGGACGAGTCAACTTTACCTGATAATACAGCATTATTATTGGCATAAGTTCGTTTTATTATGAATCGAGAAATCCACGAAGAACTGCGCAAGAACTTTGATAACCAACACTAAAGGTGAATCAATATTCCATGTTTTGAAGGATTATTTCATTGAAAAAGCCTTCATCAAATATAATATCAGTAGCTACAGATGGAGCTCCTACCATGGTTGGACGTTATCGTGGATTTATAAGCTATTTAAAACAAAATGTGTCAGGGGTGTTAGCAATACATTGCGTCATCCATCGACAACATTTAGTTGCTAAAAATTTGAGTGTTAGATTGCATGAATCACTTCATTTTGTCATTGATGCAGTAAATCGAATCCGAAGCAACGCGTTGAATACGCGGTTATTTGCGCAGTTGTGTGAAGGAAATGACGAACACTTTCATCAATTACTCCTTCATACTGAAGTACGCTGGCTGTCGAAAGGCTCATGTTTGACAAGATTTTCTGCACTTTTTGAGACTATTTTAGAATTTCTGGATACTAAAGATAAAATTTTAAAAGAAAATTTAATGAAGAGGAAAACAGACATTGCCTATTTAACAGATTTCTTTACAAAATTTAATATGGTTAATTTGCAATTACAAGGCGACAGTTTAAATTTGATTAAAACAAAGTCCATCTTATCAGTGTTTCTTGCCAAAGTTAAACTAATGAAGCAAAATATTGGACGGGGTGAATTTTCTCAGTTCCCCAATTTGTCACAGACAAGCTGCCAGGAAGACGACGTTTTAACTTACGTTCAACATTTAAATGCCATCCATTCAGATTTTGAATCTAGGTTTGAGGATATTTTGACTATGGTTATACCACCATGGATAATTAATCCATATGGTGATATAGAAGAAATATATCACCATATGGATATTGAGAAATATATCAATATATCCTCATAATGCAAGAGGAACTGACAGAACTAAGTGCAAACGAAGAACTTAAGGTTCAGTTTAAAAAGGGATATCAGCAATTCTGGCTTCTTTGCAACATACCCGTTACTTATCCCGTATTATGGAATATAGCGAGGAAATTTTCAATCTCCTTTCCATCGTCATACCTAGTGGAAAAGGGGTTTAGCGCTGTTACTAATCTCTTAACGAATAAAAGAAACAGACTGGACATCATTAGCCTAGGAGATTTAAGATTAACCCTTACAAAATTGACGCCAAATGTTGATAATTTATTGTTAAAGCATCAGGCTCATCCTTCTCATTAAAAATATTGACTTTTTGCTTATGTTAGTTTATTTTATGTTTATTTCATGTAACATAGATTTTTACATAACAGATACGAAATTTTATTTTGAGTAGTATAAATTTAAATTCAATTAATAAATGTATAAATTAACATGTTTTTTTACTTTAAGTTTTTAACAGTAAACTTCACTACAGTTAGAAATTTACATAAAATCAATATCAGGTAAGTAGGGGGTCTATTCAATACGGAAAAACATGGCAAGGGGTCTACGACACAAAAAAGTTTGGGAAACTCTGCTTTAAAGTTTCACATGATTGGTTGAATTTCACTTGCGGACAATATTTTCACCACTATCGTCGGCATTTTCTAGCTTGTAAGAAAAAGTTGTCAAATGTGAAAAACTTGCTTGACAGGTTCCGAGGGTAGAAATGGAAAATAGCTGACAGAAAGTGCGGACAATATTTTGCAGTGTGATAAGGCCTTAAAACGTCGCTAACATCTCCATTGTTCAGTTATTTGGCTAATACCGATAAATAAAGAAACAATATGAATCGTTCTTGAATACTTCTAGAACATTTTTAAAAAAATCTCGGAACATATTTTTCTATAATTGCGAATGAAGGTAATAATTTCAATATAATCTGTACTTATAGTAAAGCTCAATGTGTGTGTATGTGGTCGTTCTACAGCCTAGACCGTTCGACTTACAGCTACCAAATTTGACAAGTGTGTACCTAGGAGTCTGAGAATATGCTCCTTGGAGTTATTTTTTCGAATTTTTAATAAGAAGTTTAATTAATTAAAAATTAAGCAAATATTTGGCTTTTGCCGCCATAACTTCTGAAAATATTACAGCACAAAATTAATTTTTACATCAAGTTAAAATTCAAAAAATTCTCCTTACAATAGTACCAATATTTGAAAGTTCATATTAAATTTCTATTTTTAACGCATTTTTGAAAAATATTTTAACCTTAATTTTAAACAAAGTATTTAGCCAAAAAATATAATTTACCCTGCACTAGCAAAGCGAGTTACGCATAAATTAGATTTTATTAAACTGTTTGCCATCATATTGACAGAAGTGGAAATTAAAAAATAAATCAAATATTGTTGCAAATGAAACATATAAAAGTGTAATTTCGAGAACGTATCTCTATGAAATGAAAAAAATATGAATAAAAATTATAAGTTTGGAGAATTATAGAAGAACTAGTTTGGAATGATCACGTAGCCATTTTAATGCGCAATAATCAACTTTTAGAAAAGCGATGTTTTTATTTTTTAGCTGTCATCTCAAATCGTTCAATCGCCAAAACCTTTTTTAACAGCTAAAAAAATAAAAAATGACGCTGAT
>JAPMOQ010016344.1:576197-614841 GCA_026543055.1 Argiope trifasciata
GAAGTATGGCCACAAATGGCTCTTGTGCCAATAAACCTCACCTACCAATTTACTACGTCACCATTTTTCCAAAAATGTATTTTTCGAACTCATGGAGGTCTGAAGATGGAGATTCAAAATTTTTGACGATTAGTAATTTTTGATAAAAATTTAGTAATCGTCAGAAATTTAGAAACTATACTTTTTTTTTTATTTCGAGAAAGGAAAAAAGAGAGAATGGAATCTAAATATATCTACATTTAAGGATTACTGAAACATTTCTAATGCATTTGAATGAAAATCTTCGCACATTTCATGTTAAAGTGGCTACTAATAGACTCAAAATTTCGCTCCTTGTGAGAAGTGAGAAGCAATTTATTATTGATTTTTCATTGTACAACGACAATTTTCAGAGTTGCTGAACTTTGTTTTATTATTCTAAAGGCGAGGGCAGACTTTTACTGTTAATCCTTCTTAATGTGCAAATGTCAAATTAGGGGAATTCTTCAATGGGTGTGGCACCTCGCTTAAACATAGACTTAAATTTATCGGCAGAAATTATACCGATGAAAGCATAATCGAAATATACTAAAGAATATTCTTATTGATTAAAATTGACGGAAACGATCATTTGAAATAATTTGGAGGTAAATTTATATAATATAATTTTGTAAATTGGATAAGCTATAGTGCTCGTTTATAAACAGATTTCGAAATGCGTGATTTTAATTCGACTTTTGGGAAAATGCAAAAGAATTTGTATTTTATAGTACTTGAAATACAATTGGCAAGATCACAGAGAAAAATATAGAAAATGTTAAACAAATTTATCAGCCCTGAATGATTTATTTCTATGGATTTGTATTTTTAAAAACACAAAAGTATGAACTGTTGCTTAACTCCAGCGTATGTTGATGTAGAATGAAAAAAAGCGACGAAATAGTTCTAAATAGAACTTTCCAAAAAACATCAGTTTCTGAATTTTTTTTAAAAGATCGAAGAATTCGAATAATAAATATTTACTCAGGCAGTTAAAGGTTTCCCTATTGAGTTTTTTTTAATACTAACACATAACTTTGCCTTTTGTCTCCAGTTTATTATGAAAAAAATCGAGATAGTATTTTAAAATTACTGTCTTCAACAAGTTCTCACTCTCTGAGCGAAGAGAAAAAAAAAAAAAATCTGATGTTTAAACATTCTTTAAAAGAAACCTCAGACTCCCTTTCCTAGGTTGACGCGAGTCACTCCTATCAAAATATCATAGTAAAATCACTGGAGGGAAAAATTTCTGTCTCTTTTACTCATGAGTCATGCTGAAGACTGGCGTTCTTACGTGATAGTTTTTTTCAAACAGATATGAATATATACAATATAATGATAATAGTTTTTTAAATTTTAATCTCGTTCGAACATGAAATAATTTTTGGTTTCGATTCCTATTTTTAGTTCCGTTTCCATACCTAGTTTTCTGTTCTCTTATATTTCTAATTTATTTGATTCATATGTATTTTAGTTGTAGCTGCATTTGCGGTCACTAAATACAATGATAGTTTTTTAATTTTGATCTTGTTCGAATCCGAAATAGTTTTTGGTTCTGTTTCCGTAATTAATTTCGTATCCTCTTTATATATATATATATATATATATATATGTATGTATGTATGTATATATATGTATGTATGTGTATATATATATATATATATATATGTATATATATATATATATATATATATATATATATATATATAATACTTATTTTTTGAGTTCTAAATCTCAATAATAAATATATACATTGACAATGAAAGAAGCTTTATATTCTTAGAGATTCGACACACAGCCTGAACGCAAAGAAATTAGGTTCATTCGAATCTATTGGAGCTGAGGTCAAAACATATGTACTTGAGGTGGTTAATTGAGCCGTTTAACTTGATTATGGCTCTTAAATACAAGCCAATTTGTTTTGAAAAAACCACATCCTCCTCTTATCAAGTCACGTAAAACCGCAATCTTTAAACTTTATCGATTTCATTTATGATTTGACCTATTTTTAAAATGCTACCTTTCTTATATCATAGCTTCATAAGGCTCTGAGAACTTTCTTAGATGATTTTTCTCACTACCCTCAGGCCATGCATATTTTGCAGATGACATACTAAACTATGTACATATGTACAAAACATACTATGTTTTGACATACATAGACCTCCATCTTAAATTTTGGAATTTCCTTATATACAAAGTGTTAAAGTAAAAACATTCGTTTTCATAGAAATATACAAAATAGAAGAAAAAATTTAAAAAATAATGAAAAATACCATCCTCTGAATCTCGGCGGTACGCATATAAGGTACAAAATGTCCCTGAAATAATTTAAAACGTATTGAATTAGCCACCCTAAAACATTCTTGAATGCTTTCTAATAAAGATTTTATTCCTACCTTCACATAAATTTGTAAAATAGATTTTGAGAAACGCCTTGAACGTCATACATACTCAAATTTTTATTTTTAGAGTCCCGCATTGGAGAATTTGCTTTATAATATAGTAAAGAAAATCGATACCTGTGTGCTAATATATGATACTGGTGAAATACGATAACGAACGAACCTGTTAGCTTGTGTTGTTTAAGATTAATCGCAAGTTTACAGTTGTTAAATGAATGTGAATTGTTCCTCCAAAACCTTTTCGAATACTCTCCAACAAATTTTGTCCCCCCCCCCGAATGAAATCGGGGCCTTGTATATGTTGAATATGTGAATACCTTGCTTAATACTGGAGAACAATAGTTACAAGTTCTTGATTTTTGGGGTGATTTCGACATTTTTGCTGAATTTAGTATATGATCCTTAACGAGTTGTTGGCGATTAATGCTTGATATTTACACAGAAGATCGAATTTGAGTTTTGGGTGCATTATTTCAAACTGATAGAAACCAAATTTGACATAGAATCCCAATTGTAGCAACAAAATTACATACCAAATTTTTTAGATTTAAATCGTTACGTTTCTGAGTAGTCGATTTCAGTCTAGAATTAGGATTTGTTAGTAGTCTAAGGACATCTTACAAACAATAAAAATCTGATTCGGTAATCTATTTCTATGCATAATGTTCATAAATTTCACTTTATGATCAATCATGTCGCTATTAACTCATTAATCAGATAACCGACAGAAAGTTTCTTCTGTAACATTCAGCAAAGAAAGAAAGTCATGTGATTAAATATTTGATAAAACAATGAATGGAATTAAATTTCATAGTTCAAATAACTATAAAATCGTTAATTTAAAATTTTGCAATAAAAAATTTCACAATTCAGGAAAAATCTGCATAACATTTAAATTAATATCATTTAAAAGGTAAATTTTAAATTTTAAAACGTTAAACCATGGTTTGTATATAGATATTTTCAAGAGTTATTGCTGAAAAATTGCAAAATTCCATTTAAATTTAATTTAGGAAGTAATTAAGTTTTTAAATTAAAATCGTTCTGAGAAATAAATTCCTACTCTCCAAAGTGTGTAGGAATTACGCATTTAGGGAAATTACATTTTTTTAATATGAAGATGGTACAGAAATAATTTTTGTGCTATAATATTTATGGGAGTTATTATGGGAAAATGCAAAAATTTTGATTAATTTTTAATCAACTGAAATTAAAATTTCAAAAACATTTCCATAAAGGGCACAATTTTCACTTTTCAAGACATATTTGTACCGAATTCAGCACCCAGATTAAACGTTGAGGCGTTTAAAGGGCCACAAACACACACAACTTCTTTTTTATTAGTAGTAAAGATTTTTTAATTCAAATGTTAAATTTATCATATAAATTTTAATACAAAACCGACTTTATTTTATCACATGAAGTCGATACTCTTTTTTAATAAGAATCAGAGCATCAAATTTATCTAAACCTGATTTTTTTTCATATTTAATTTTTTTTAAATTCAAGACACTAGAAAACCGTACTTCTGTCAGATTTTTCAATATTATTAAGCAAAAATAATCCAAAATACTGATTTAATTTTAACATTTTTGATAAAATATCCAAAATAAAAGCATTTAGTAAAACTTGTTTTTGCTTGTTATCAAATAATGTTGAAATGACCAATTTTATTTCCATTACATTTGTTACATATATTAGGAAAATCGAAATTCCATATACCCCTTATTTGTGAAGATTAAATTGAATTTTGAGCAAATTTAAAATATAGAAATTCTCAAGTATTTCTTAAAGTGCAATTCAAGTGAAATCAGATAAATCAAATACCATAAAAAGCACTTTAATACTAAATCTATTTATAATGCTGCAACATGGGTTCAGATTTCGGGAAAAATTTAGAAGTATATAGAAAAAAATTAACTATTCCGAACTAAATAAAATGTATTTAAACTAAGAAAATTCCATCAGATGATGTTACATCGCAATCAGAAAACAAATATAAATTTTAATAACCAATTTTATTTTCTGATTCATTTATGTTATAATTCTATTTTTTCCTAAGCCTATTGCACAGTTTAATCACATCTATTACTCGCACGCTTTTATCAATGATAATTTCAAGTTGCTTTGTTCGGGCAATTTTCTTTTTGCTTTTATTACATAGAATAACGACAAAAATTTTAATATGTGTTCTCAGTAATTTTTCATTAAACACATTATTTTAATGTGCCCATTTTACATAACATATATCTCTTATTGCTATTTTTAGCTTGAGATCATTGAATAAAATTTTAATTCACTTGATAAGTTCGTTAGTTTTTATTACCTTGTTACATATTTAATCATACCGACTACAAAGCCTTGCTTTTTAAAATGCACCAACCTTTATTTTCTTTCAGTTTTATATTCACTACATAAGTTTGCTAGTTTTTATTGCCTTATTATATATTTTATCGGATCGACTTCAAAGTCAAGCTATTTAAAATGCATCAACACACATTTTCTTTCGGTGGATTTTTCTACAGATTTTTAGCCACTTTGTGACTTCGTAATATTTATAATTCAAGGATTTTTTTTTCACAATTTATTTAACGTCATAGTTATCTTTCATTATAAGCTGCGATTAAACTCTATATGTCTTTGTACAGATTTGACTAATTTGTGGTGAAATCTGAAGATATTTTACCCCATTTTTCTTGCAACACTTGTTTTGAACGGATTTTGTTTCTAATTTTGTGTTTTCGAATCACTTTTTCGAATATGGTCCATAATATGTGGTAATATTCAATGTCAGTGATGTCGAAGTACTGTGTTGGTGTATATAACTGTAATTTATAATGAAAAAGATACCATATTTTGACGTTATGTGCATTCTGTTTGGAGTCGTTGTACTGCTGAAAAATGGAATTTCTATATAAACCCGAATTTTTAACACTTTTCGTTAGATTGCTGCAACCATATGGTTCATACAACTTGCAGCAAAAATTTCTTATATCATAGGCGAAAATGTAAGAGCTGAAATTGCACGAAATGCCATTAGACAAGCTGGATATAAAATTCGCATTAATAGAGAGAAACCGTTCATCAGCTTGCAAATTCAGATAAAGCAGTTAAAGTTTGCAAAAAAATCGTAATTGAAGACCATTAACTTTTGAAAGAAAGTTATGTTTAGTAATGAAAAAAAACTCACTATTTTTGGCTGTTACAGCCATCGTGCTGCATAGAGAAAGCCTAATGCTGCTTTGAATTTAAAAAAATTTCGTCCTACATGTTGGTGACTCCGCCATTATTTGAGGTTGCGTGGCTTCATCCAGGTTAGGAAGTTTAATTCTTATCGATGTCATTATGAACCATATGGTTTACTTAGATATACTTCGCAGCAATTTAAAGGAAATGGTTAAAAATTTGGGTTTAGATGGAAATTCCCTTTTTCAGCAGTACAACGACCCCAAACAGAATGCACGTAATGTAAAAATCTGATGGCTTTTTCATTAAAAACAGCAGTTACACACACCATCACAGTACGCCGACATCATTGCCATTGAATATTACTATATATTGTGGGCCATAATTGAAAAAGTGGTTCAAAAACACAAAATTAGAAACAAAATCCATTTAAAACAAGTGTTGCAAGAAAAATGGGGTAAAATGTCTTCAGATTTCAACCAAAATTAGTCAAATCGGTACAAAGACGTTTAAAAGTCGTTATAAAAGTAAAAAGACATGCAACTTAGTAGGGACACTTTACTTTTATGCTCTATATTGCAGAAATTTCATAGGTGTACTCTCAATTTTTTAAGTAAAAATCTGAGTATGTTTATTTAAAATGCTTCTGAAATTTTTCAGTTTAGAAGTTTTTTGTTGATTGTACTTTATTTTTACTCTAAATTAAACCCTTTTCTATGTGTAAAAATGAAACATGTTTGCACTTCTCGGTAATGTGCTATTTATATTGGAAGTCAGATTTATCAAGTAAAAGTAAGGTGTACTCTTAATTTTTTGTGCCACTGTCTCTTCTATAATATAAGTTTTAAATTAGAATTTATTTGATTAGTAGAAGTATGAATTACATTGCTAACTTCCATTCTAATTTACACAAAGCTATAACTCCATGTCTTTTTTGAAATCTACAAAGATTCCAAAATTTGATGTTTTCTTGGCTTATTAGGCATGAATCATGTGATCATAAATTGAATTAATTGAACTGACGAATGAGAATATGTTAATTAAATATTTTAAGTGACTCAAGCAATAATCAAGTGATTAGTTTAATGACAAAAGTGCAATTATTCCCTCAAACTAATCGTCAGGTAAAATTTAATCTACTATTATTACAAATGGCTTCGTGGAAATGTTCTAGTCGGTAAATCTTTTGAAACAATGCATAAAGATTTATAACAGCGCCAGCCTCTTCGGAAAACATCAAGGAAATTCTTTTTGAGAGAACTAAATTACTGAGCTTTGAATACAACATCATAAATTTTTTTTGAATAATTATCTGAGTAATGAAAGAGTGAATCGAAAAAAGAAATCACTGTAAGCATAAAAATTTCGTCCAGTACAAAATTCGAATATTGTTGCGGCATCTTTGAATAAAATTAAATATGCAAAAATTATTCTATGATATCATGACAAAATAGTTTGAAACAATTGCAATAAAATAAAATTACATATAAAAGAATAAAGCAGTTTTTTTAAACATTCAGCAAGCCATTTAATAGAACAATTTTTTTTAAAAAATTATTAAATGCATTAAAATTATTAATTATATTATTAATTTTATAAAAAGAAAAATGATATAAATATTAATTGTTTTTTTTTGTTTACCATAAATGTTTTTAAGCAAAAATAAATATATATATTTATATATAAATGCCTTAAATCAAAATGTTTACAAAGATTTGAAGAAGAAGCCAGAGCCACCAAAAAGTGTCTTTTATTTTGAGCGAATTCAAATACGATGGTTTCCATGGTTACGGTATGATTAGTCTCTTTTGTATAAATAAAAAACTCTTTAGAAAGAAAAAAAAAACATATTTATCAACATTCAGCCATGCTTGTATTTTTGGCTGAATTCCCAGCTTTTCTAATCATAAAAAAATATCGTCGGGTAATTGCTTTCAATATCAGATTAAAGAATTTTTATTTTCACAGAGTTTTGATTTGAATAACATCAGTTTCATTTAAAATTCTATTGGTAATTTTAACTATCAGCTGTAATAATTCATTAGTTAAGACGGTTATTTCTGAGATTGACGCTTTATTAAAATAATTTTGCCTGAGTATGTCAGGTATTTTATTAAAAATGCATAGGAAACAGAAAATATGACGTCGGAACGTTTAACTTGGAATTTGAAATAGAATTTTTATTTCGATAAATTCTCTCTAATCTGGTCTATATGGGATCAGACACAGAGGGAGTGGCAGATTGTAAATAAGCATAAAGCATAGACATCACAGAAATGTGCAGTACATTTGTTCTCTTTAAGCATGGAACGAGTTAACAACAAAGCATTAGGAAGCACATTTAGACAAATATTTAACTGAAAGAGAAAATGTTTCAGGTTTTTACAAATAACATGCTTCATCAGATGCATAAGACTTCTTGCATACAGCCGACCACCCCGCCACCACTGAACGAAGTAGTATCGGCAGGATTTGTTGTGGTAGACTGCTGAATAAGTATTATCCAACCTTCTTACATTGACCGAACAGTCAAACTAACATTCCTTTCGAGGTAGTAAATAGCTATCTTTCTCCCCATCTGCACTCTCTCAAACAGTTGGAATGAAGCTATCAATCTTTAACATCATATCCTTCAGGGATTTGAGATGACCTGGTACCATCAGTACTGTATTTAAATCATTATTGACAATCAGATGCAATGGACTATTGAGAGAGTCAATTAGAGAGATTTCCACTGTAACAGGAATTAAGCTAGATTATTTTTCTCAGAAACTGTTATTATACAAAAGTATTACTATTTTTAATTTAAAAAAGATTTTTTAATGATATTAATTTAGTCACGACAAAGATTTTTTTTAATTTTGTCATTAAAAAAATATATTTACATTGAAAATTTTTTGATAAATGTATTTTTAAAAAATACTTTTATAAATATAAATACAGCAAGTAATTCCATTAATTTAGTACTTCACAAGTAATAGAGTATTACTTAATAACAGAGAGAGACCATTTTCCGACAATTCTATTCAGTCCAATACAGTATTTAATTGTCTTGGATCACTTTAGTTATCAAGTATTTATTTGTTTCGGATCCTTTTATTTATCAATACTAATAATAAAGCAAAAAATAGATGATGTTAATGGATGAGAGCGTTGATCTAGAGAATTTTGGTAAATATTTTGGAAGGAGAAAATATACATCTCAGAGCCCTCCCCCCTTTTTTTGAAATTTTAATTAATTAAATATTAAGCGATATTTTTCCACAATAATTTCCGAAAAATTATTGATGACTATTATATCTTTTAAAATTGAAAGCTAACCCTTTTAATCATTCCAGTTTAATTCCCAAGCAATTTTTTAAAAAAAATGCATAATTTTTATTGTTACAATGAAATTTAAGCTGTTTTCAATAATTATACGAAATGTTTAATTTCACGATTTTCATCCATTATTGAAAACGAATCAAGTAAGATTTTGCTTCTTTTCTGAGCAGTTTATACAAGATATATAAAATAAGTGAAAATTACAGTACAGAAGGGAAAAAAGTGCATTTTTTAAAATTAATTTCATTTTTAATAATGCCATTATGTCATGAGACAACTCCATTAAGAAAGTATGTACATAGTCGATTTTCTCTAATCCTATGCATACGGAACATAGAGAATCACATAAACATTGCTGAAATGTACAATGATTTACTTTTCAAAATGTGGGAAATAAGCAAATGTTATTTTAAGGGAAGGGGATATTATGTTACGGTGTTGAGTAATAATATGCAAAACAGATAAATCGTTTACTGAAAAGATGAAGGTTTTAAATTTTGACAGGGAAGAATAGCTCATCACCGAGTTATATTATTATGTTAACATGTTCCAACAGGTGTGCAGATTAAGGCGTGGGTCAGATTAGAATTTACTATAGAGACAAATAAAACAGAAATAAAGGCTATTGGAACATTGCTTTATCAAAATTTGATGTTTAAAAATTATTGAGAAGATATGGAACGTCATACAGTGCATATCAGATTTCATTGAAATTGATCACAATCTAAATTTGCAGTGAACTATTCGGTTTCCTATATCAACTATATGAACATTAAATCCGAGCTCTATTCCAAGTAACATGAGATTATTTTTTATTTTCTCGTATGAATTAGAGAGAGAAAGTATAGTAATCATCAAAAAAATTCGAACTCGAAATTTCTACGATTCACCACATTTTAAACTTCCGAGAGTTCGAAAATTGTAATTTTGGAAAATTTCCATCTGTCTGTGACAAAAATAATTCAAAAACGTTTTGAAATAGATGGTTAAAATTTCTTATACTGTCTTTACACAAAATTGCCAAATTTCTATCAAATTTTGAGTAAAATTTGTTCAGATGAAGTTCGTTCGTCCAAATATAAGTTAACACGATAACAACAGAATGAAGAGCGCTAGATATATGATAATCAATACACAGAAATAACATCTAAAATTCAGAAACCTGATAAATTTTGAGACGAATGCAACAACTATTGTCAGTACTTTCAGAACTATGTAAACGTGATAATTAAAAAAGCAGCACTTTAAATGTATCAAATTTGGTATGAGAAAGTGACTACAAATGCAGTTTTGTACCAAATTTTTGCTTCAATCGGTTAAGAAAAATTTGTCTAAAGCTCAAATTAGATTTTCGAATACTATTAACATCATGTCAGAGATTAATTGCCAAAACTCTCACCAAGGATGGTACGACAGATTCAGTAAAAAAGTTAAATTCTCGGTAAATATTTCTTAACTACTGTACACCATGCGTTGCTTTCTGTGGTAGGACAAGATTATTAGAGAATACATGAGAAAATTTTGAGGAGACCACTCCCTCTTATTTTTCATTCCTAACTAACGATGTATTTTTTCTTTGAATGGTTCTGACTTTTATATGTTAATTTAATGTTCACTCTGACATGCTAGAGTCGTTAGTAAAAGAATATATCACTATATTGTAAGTGTTAAATCAAAATTGTCTTTGAGGATCTATTAAGCAGCGATATTCCGTGATTTTTTTCTTACAATGGTTTCAGTGTACTTTTTGAAGCCAGCATTCATTGCATTGTCAGCAAAAATCACGCTCTTTATTGTTATTCAAGTACATTTTCAATGCACAACAAGTTAAATCCAGTGCTGATAATCACACTTCTGATTATTTTTTTAAAAAAAAACGAGACTTCCACTTCTGACAAAGGGATGAATACTAGAGGATATTACAAAACTCAATCTCTTCGGACAATATCAACCGGTTAAGAGTTTTTTTTTTAATCCAGAAAAATTGTTAAACATTTAGATTTATATGCTAGAAACTTGGTGAAAGTCCAAAAAATAATGAATGGTTTCTCAGTCGAATAGGTTTCTGCGCAATTTCAAATATGTTGAGAAGAAGAAGAAGAAAAAAAAGAGTACTAATGACTTTGTGAATTAGGTCGTTCAAGTTGAAAGCAAAATGTGAAATTAAGCATATAATTTATAGAAAAAGATGAGTTAAAAAAAACGCTTAATATATTTTTAAGTGTCTATTTTAATTTTAACATTTTGTGTAAGATTATAATAATTTTTCTTTGCGTTTTAATCATTTCGTCATAGCTTTTGTCACCGATTGAAGCTACTCGTAATCTCCATTTATTTCTCCAGCTATTTAAAAATATTCTAAAAATCTTCTATCAAAACATAGATTAACCTTGAAATTATTATTGCAAATTTTTGTTGTCCCTGTTTTAAAAAAATTGTGAATTATTTGCATTTTATTCATAGCATTCATAAACGAATAATTTCTATATTGCTTTTATCATCAAATGAGTTATTCATATTCACAATCTTGAAGCTATTCAAAAAAAAATAATCAAAGCATAAATTAACCTTGAAATTTTTACGCAAATATTTATTATTATTGTTGTGATTTTTTCTTAAAGTTGAGCATTATTTGCATTTAATTCATAAGATTCATAAATTAATATTTTCTTCAGATCCTTTGTCATTGTATGAAGCTATTTGTAATCACAATTCTGAACCTATTCAAAAATATTCTAAAGATCTTTTGCCAAAACACAGATAAACCTTGAAATCATTATGCAAATTGTTGTTGTGATTTTTTAAAAAAATTTACAAATATTTGAAATTATTGACTATTATTTGCATTTTATTCATAATATTCATAAACGAATAATTTCTGTATAACTTTTGTCATCGAATGAATTCATCAAACAATTCTGAATCTATTCAAAAAAAAATATTCTGAAAATATTTTATAAAAACATAGATTAGTTTTCAAATCATTATCCAAATTTGTGTTATTATTGCTGTGATTTTTTTTTTAAATTTCAGCATTATTAGAATTTTATCAATAATAAATAAACGAATAATTTCTTCAGAACTTTTGTCATCGAATGAAGCTACTCGTGTTCACAAATCTGAAGTTATTCAAAAATATTCTAAAACCTTTTCGTCAAAACATGGGTAAACCCTGAAATCATGATGAAAATTTTATTATTATTGCTATTGTGAATTTTTTAAAAAGTAATTGAACATTATGGTAGTGAGAAAAATATTTCACATATGCCTAATATGCAACCTAATTCTTAAGGTAGGAATTATTTATGAATTTATTTTATTTTCTAACCAAGTTGAAAAAGTTTCTAATATAATTGACGATACCAGCAATGATTCTTCTTGCTAATGCTTATAAAAAATGTTTCTGCTAACAAATGATTAGACAGGATTTTTTAAAATCCTAAGATTGTTTTAAAATTATGTTAGAATTGAATTCCAATTTTCTTCATTTCTTGGCATTCTTTTGGAACTTAGAATTTTACAAGATATTCAATTTAAAATTTCAAAAATTTCAAATACTTTTTACTTTCTGGATGAAAGCTTAGGATGAGTATCCATTCCCAAAAAGTGTTTTTTCCCACAGACTTGATTTGACAAAAAAAAAGTTATTTTTGATTATTTCATAGGCGAAAAAGTAAAATAAAACGAAATAAAAACATAAGAACGTTATATCTTGCATTCAAAAATGAAAAAAAGGCTTATAAATCAGGTATAAACAGGAGAAATAAAAAAAAACCTCAATACAAACACAATTCAATCACAAAGATCAATATAGAATCATTCATAAAGTTTAAGGTTCTGCAAATAAAAACATATGTATATTATCTTATATCTTTTTATTACTAGTTATACAAACAATATTGTTCAAAATTAAAATATTTTCATGTGTGATATTTTTATGTAAAAGCTAATTTTGCATAAAATTTTCTAATATACAAAATCTTTTTATCATCAGTAGTTAATTTTTTAATTAAAATAAGAATATCAATTTAGCCAAACAATTTCTAAAAAACTATTGAAAGCTAATATTTTTTCATAAATATAAAGATAAAAATATTTTAATATTCCAGCTTTATTTTAAAATTATTCTTACGTGGTTTTTTACTCTCTTTCTCTCCGAGTTTGTTGTTGGTTAAAAAGACAATCCATTTAGTTGTTCAAGAACGCGAACACAAACAAAGAATTATAGCCATAAACAGAATCCTGGCTGGAAAAGCTTAAAAATAGACGATTAATAATTTATACCAGAAACAACTATTAAGCTGGATTCACACGAGGCTAACTCTTGCGCGCAATCGTTGCCTCTCTGCTGGTGTCTCTGTATTGTCCTCATATGAACAGTTGAGATGACGTCGCTGGACAATGGACAGTTAAAATATGAAGATAGAGTGTTTTAAAATCATACTTTTTGTACCTATAAGTATTTTTTATTTCTAAAAGACTTACATTTATTCATTAATTAAATTTTGAAAGTGAATAAAAGCAGGTGAAAAAAATTGCACAGAATTAACGTTGAATCATCGTAAAGATTGCAAGTAAATTCTGAATTTTAAAATGGCAACATTTCAGTTATATCTAATCAATTTAATATTTAATTAGGCCTTGCAATTAAAGAAATGGACAGTATTCTTTTTCTTATTTTAAATAGCGCGTGAAAAATGTGAAGAAAAACTTGAATTTGATAAAGCAAAATTGTTTGAGACATCCGAAATATAGCAATACAATTCAGAGGAAAGTAAATAGGTTTAATTATAGAAGAATAATTACATTTGACTTTGATATAAAAAGAAGTCTAAACTTTGAAACTTTATCAGCACAATATTTTCTCAATGACGATCTTTTTATTCGAAGAAGAGGTAAGCTTACTAGAGAAATTTACGGGCTAATTTCTGCTCAGCAAAATTTGTGGACTTGTTAGATAAAAGTAAGCAAGCTAAAATGACGAAATTTTCATTAAAAATTATAGAACTAAATCAAGCCAAGATTAATGAAAGTTCAATAGAATATTTTCCGAAAAGGAAACGCCCCGATTAATGATGCTTCATGAAATGACGACAGTGTGCCATATTTTTAGTCGAAATTGCACCAATAAAGTGTCATGGACTTTCCAATTAAATTTAACTGATAAATTTAACTAAAAGTCTTTCACTGATAATTATCAGAAATATTTTTTTCAAAAACACGTTTTTTTATTTCATTAAACAAAGATAAATTATCCTTGTAATGATATTAATTTATTTGTCATACAGTTTTTCTTTAAATCTTGATGATGTCTAAAAATATTTATATATATATTACTTATTTATAAGAATATTCTCTATTGTTGCAATAAAATTTAATTTTCATTACTGCTATGAATATTTTATAGCAACTTTTTCATTCATTATTGAATCAAACAGAATGAAGATTTTGTTTATAATTAAATTTAATTCTATAAGATTTCAATAAAAATTTACATTCTTATTTTATATTTTTTATACAATTATAAAAATTATGTGTCTGGGGTAGATTGTAAGTAATAAAATAGTAATATTTAATACCTATGACATTAAATGTTATATAGAGTATGTTGAATGGGATTAAATTTAATTTTCAAGTCTATCAGCACGTGCTGTTGGACTTATTCATATATAACAAATAAATTATGACACATCATTTTAATATTATAATCTGTTGTGACTTTTAGTTGAAAACACAGAAAACAGAACAGTTGTGAAGCTACCCAAATAAGACGTTTTAAAAGAGATTTATTAATTATTTCATAATAATATTTTGGAAAAACGAATTACAAATGATTCGATTTTGAGTACCAAAATTGTATATATTTACACATACAGCTTTAAAATGAACTAGAAATTCATAATTTTGATGATTAGGTATTGTATAATTATATAGTTTGATTACTGATTGCACTTAATATTATTACTGATAGTATAATGATATTTATAATAATACAAATATTAATATTACTTTTTTCTTTTAATGTTTACAACGTAATCGTTTAGTGTTTCCTATGTGTCTTTTGTGCAATACAAAAAAAATTTTTAATCTAAAAACTGTTTTAAACTTCGTGAATTTTTAAAAAATATCTTTATAAATAAAATATATTCAAATTGCAGATAACTGAATAAAAATTCACTAATCCCTCACAAACTCGTATAATCCAACATTTTTTGCTACCTAATAATCATATCATATTGTAATTACCCATTCGTATGTTTGTAATAAACACATGTATGCTTAAATACGGATTTTATAAATATGTTTACAATATATAAAAAAATTTTGGAATTTCTTAAAACTCTCCCATTTCACTTCCCAAGAACCTAACGATCGTCTTAGATTCTTTAATGCATGTGTTTTAAACAATCGTTATTTGCACATTTTTTAAACATCTTTGTACTTGAGTTCCCAGTTACTGAGGACTTCTTGAAAATTCATGAATTCCTCCCAAACATCGGCTGATGACATCGCTTTGATCGATTTAATAAATACAGATATACATCTAACAAGGAAAAAGGAACATCAAAAACAACTCTGTGCAGCTAGTTGAATTACATTAGTCATGGTTGCATTAAAAAAACATGATTTTCAACTCACGCAAGCGATGTTGACAGCTCGATGATTTCTCTTTAACGTTTACCTGAGTCCAACTTCCGAAAAACAAGGAGGGGGAAGAAAAAAAATGGCAAGCGAGTTCCCTTCCACCTCCAGCACCTATGCGCAATTTTAATGTCCCTTACCGAAAACGATCTTTTACAAAAGGGAACCGCCATTCGATTTGAATTGCAAATGATTCATCAAGTAATACTGAGAGAAACTGAGATCGGGTATTAACAAAAAGCGGAGCCGTCAGCAAGATCGCACGGGACGATAATCACAGAGCTGCAAACGATTCTGGGGCGCCTCGAGCTACCAGGAACGGCTCTTAATGTAAAGTTAAGTTACAGATAATAAGAGGATACAAATCGCCTACTTGTGTGGGAACCGATCTCAGTTTGAAGATGCTCCATTCTGTGATTTTCTCTCGTTTAGAGAAGGAAAATTCGATACAGTATCGATTTTTTCGGGGTTCTATCAATCGAAGCCTCTGTTAATCGAGTATGGATCCTAAAATCAACAAACTATGTTCCACGATTTTCTTTTTTCTTTTACCCAAGTATAGGAAATGTATTGTAATCATCAAAAATTCGAATTCATAATTTTGATAAATCTCCACGATTCTGATATCCCTGAATTCGAAAAACACATTTTCCGGCATTATTGCAGTCTTTCAACACGGCTCAAAACGATTTAAGCTAACCTATGAAATTTGGTACATGGATTTTACACTAACTTTATAAACTTTTATAAAATTAAGTCTCTGTTAATCGAGTATGAATCCTAAAATCAAACTATGTTCCACAATTTCATTTTTTCTTTTACCCAAGTATAAGAAAAGTATTGTAATCATCAAAAATTCGTATTCGTAATTTTGATAAATCTCCACGATTCAGATATCCCTGAATTCGAAAAACGCATTTCCGGTATTATTGTAGTCTTTCAACACGGCTCAAAACGCTTTGAGCTAACCTATGAAATTTGGTGCACGTATTTTACACTAACTTTATAAACTTCTATAAACTTTTGAGATAAATCCATTCAATGGAAGTCTGTCTGCGCGGCTACTGAATTACAAGTACAAATGAATTAAACAACACCATAACGAAATGAACTATAAAAATGAAATTTTGTACACGGACATCGAAATATTACATAATCTGATGAAAGAGAAATCAGTGACTATTAGGATCTATTTATAGTCCCCACATGAGAAGCGGCAACACAGGTACGAACAATAGATAAATTCTAATAGTCATCAACGATCATGGAACAACCCTCTCTTGATGGAGGCATGTCCCGCCATCGGTAAAATATACATCATTTTTGTATTCACCGTGGTCTCGAGAACCATTTGCCATGTCAGAAACTTCTATACACCACGGGGATATAGAGGTTTAGAATATAAAATATAGATTCTTATGAAATATTGGATCAAATTTGCTGTAGGATTGGCCGGCTGTCAATCTGTACGTTTGCATGCCCATAAATTCTATAAACGAAATTCAGCATGCGATCTTGAAACTACTCAACTGAAACCCCGGGTTAAATTTGTTGCGTTTGTAAAAAAATGTATCCAAAATACATATTTGCTCGTTCAATCAGTAAAGATTTCAGAATCACACAAAAAATATCTATCTTTAACAATTTTTGTCTGACATAATAAATGATCGTTTACTGCGCTGCATGTATTTGCGGTCTTACTGAAGTCCATAATTTTAAGCATGGAGAAGGGAATATCATCTTGATTGGAGAATTTGTAAAAAACTTCGCAATGAATCCACTCCGATTAGTTTCATGAACTTAACTAATTTTTTTTTATTAAGTTGTCATTTAGAGATGATTTTTATTATGCTAATGTTTGCAAAACGTCTTTATCAAAAAAAAATTATATATAATTCAATAATTTTTATAGAAAGAAATAATAATGCACTTCTATTCGTATGTGATTGAATAGTGCTGGGAGTCAGTTTCCAGCATTTTTATGAAATAATCCGAAGTAATGATCAGCCCGAAACGTTCTCGTATTTTCTCTAAAAATAATATTATCCTCCCTCCATCTCTTTTAAAAATCATGAACTTTAAACAAGATCGTAAACGCCGAGATTGACCAATTTTTTTATTTTTCAAATCTCACACATGAACGTTTAGCACTTCGAAGGAAACTGAAAAAAAGTTGAGTATGAATTTTGGCGGTATTTGTGTCAACAGACTGAAGAAAAATTTGACATAGATATGCAATTTTAGTAACAACATTTATACCAAATTTTATTTATCTAAATCGTACAGCTTTTGAGTTTTCGTGTTTACATGCATATCGAGCGTGCCTACCGACAGACGATAAACCGATTTACAGATTTGATATAAAATTATACTTTAAATATTACAACTATTTACAGAATTTTGCAGATTTAGCTATTAGCATTGTGAAGTTATTAAGTTCACTATGTTATGAAAAACTATGTTATTAATTATTAATTAGAAAATTCTTTTTGTGCATTGCAATCGATAAAAAAAAAGAAAAGAAAAGAAAGAAAGAAAAGAAGGAAGAAAAAAAAGAAAAGAAAAGAAATTCCAACTTTTAAAAACATCAAATACAATTAACATGAAATGCCATATTACTTATGGCATTATTGTATTTAAAATACTATAACACGGTTTGTTTCTTAAAATTGCTTACTTAGTTTTAAATTATTGATTTAAAACTAAGTAAAACTATAACTATTGATGTTTTTTCTAATTATCGTTGCTATTATTTTACTTATTATGATTACTATTTATTTATCAATTATGCATGAAAACTATGAAATGTTTAAAAATAAGAATCTTTATTACCATGTTTTAATTTAAAATTTATTTATCTCCTGTTGTACTCATTTTTATTCATAGATTTTCTTAACCAAATTTGCGAATAAATCGAATTTTTATTGTTGTACTGTGAGTTTCGAATTAACCAAGTTCCGCTATCCTGCACTTCTGCGCTCCATTTAGAACGCTCTCTTGAGCAGCAGTCTTTCAAAATTCGAATGCATCCCTCCTCCTTCTGTTTGATTTGAGAAGAACAGGTTTCTGGAGAGGTGTCTCGTAATGATCGTCATTGTCCCCGCGACTTTGTCAAACAGATATTTTGATCAATCAATGACTCATTCGAATTTCAGATGTGTGTAAATGAGATTCTAACGGTTTCTCTAACCGAACAGTGTGGAACGCAGAATTTTCGGGTGGGAAATCGATGAAATATATTCTTTATTTAGCTATCATTATCAAACTCTAGAAAGTTTTCTTAAAATAAATTAAAAGAAGATGTATATATGCTCTAGTTCAAACGACCTGATACGTAGACCGCAAATATACACACACATATGTACTTTCAAGGGTAAAATGAGCCTCTTGAAGTTTTTTTTTTATTTTAGTTAGAATCATGATTAATTGAAATAAAATGAAATTTTGAGGTCTTTTCATCATAGCTTCCAAAAATATTGCAGAAGAAAAATTATTTCCACGTCATTTGAAAAAAAAATCAAAAAATTATATTTTCGATATTAGGAATTTTTGATATTTCATTACTTAATCTAGTTTTAATAACTTTATCAAAATATTTCAAGCACATTTTTATAATGATATAAATGATTAGTGATTAGTGTTAATTTATAATGATTAGTGTTAAATATAAATCGTTTCCATTTTTGCTGCTCATATATCATTCTAGCTTTTTCCTTTCTATTGTTGATATGAAGATACAATTTATTTTTGTGCTTAAGTTGAATAGTTCTGTACAAAATATGGTTTCAATAAAATTTTTGAAATTTTGTAATTACTTGAAATTAAGATTTAACTTCGGAATCTATCAATGGAAGAAAAAAAATTTAAAGTGCACCCAGTTTTACTTACTGCTATCTTTCCTGTGATATAATAGGATGTATAAAGATAATAAACTGATAATTAGAGGAAATAAAAACACAATTAACAATACGGAACAACTATAATAATACAAGTTATATGCCTATCAAAATATGAAATTCAAAAATGTTTTGCTATGGAAACTATTAAGAACAAACGGCACAAAATATTTAATTAAAATGTTTTTACAACCGTTAATCTAAAATAGTGTCGGATTTAGAAATTTTGCAGTCCAAAGTAGTGGATATTATGATTAAATAAGATAATTAATCTAATTTAATATTTCCGCAGAATTTTGGTACGCTTGTGATTCAGTTTAGAATAATCTTTTTAAAATTATATTAACTTTTGTCAAATATATTTCATTATCTATCTTAATTATATACTACCCGTCATCCATATTTGCACTTAATATTATTGAAGCAAAGGCTTTTTATTCATAAATATTCTAATAACTGCATGAAAGTAATGGAACATACATGAATCTGACAAATTATACTTGATTAGTATAACTTGTCAGATTCCTTTAGTAGTATCAAGTAGTATTGATATTATCGATTAAAGAATGTGTATTTTTTTACCAATTTATTTATTTGGCATTTTGAAAAATAAAGTTTTTATATCGATTAGTTTGCTGCCTTCTTCCAGCTTAGCAATCCAATGAAGATGTATATTCTGCTCTATTGAAAATCCGTCACTGATTCCGGCGAATCAAGTGGCCGCAAAAGGTGACTAGTTAAGAATAAAATTGGAAGAATATACAGTAAAGCCCAGTTTATATGTTTTTTTTTCTCCATTTATATTTATATGTCGTTTCACCGTATCTCCGATTCCTGCCCTTGGATTGATATCCTTTCATTTCTCAGATAAATAATTCGTTTACACGACGAAAAACTTCGGTCATACATCTTTTTTTCTCCTTTTAACTTTTGCAAACTTTTCGCTTTGGGCATTATTTGTTTGTTTTTACTAAAAAAGAAATTTTCATGACTTCGGAATTACGTCAAGATAAATTGGTTGTAATTCAAAAATTATAATAATAATAATACTTAGCAAATGATGAATTTTTGAACAATTAATTTTCAAACGATGATGAAAAGGAGTTTGAAGAAAATGTCAATTTTCTTTTGAAAATGAATTGGACTTGATTGAAAAACTTCGAAATTGGTTTGTCCATCCAAACACCAGAGAAGAAAACTCTATTCACTTAATTAGAAACATAATGTACTTAGTACTGTATAATTTGTATAACTTTGTTTAACTTGTATAACTGTACTTAGTACTCTTAGACAAAGAGCGCGTCAGAGGACTGTTGAAGGTTGTTTACAATTAAACATCTATATGTATGCACACTTGTACAAAATAAGATACTCATAGTCAGTAAAATATTAAATAAAAGTATGGCTTTTCTCATATTTGTGATGAACAATTATTAATGATAATTTTAATTAAAATAATATAAATAATTATTTATTTAATTATTGTTTTCACTGAATGTAATCATATGATAGAATTATCTTCTCAAATTTTAAAGTTATTGCTCCTAAGTAAACATGAATTACTAGCATTACATTTATAATAATCAAAATCATTTTTTAAGTCGATCATATATTTGTTGTAGTCGTAGTTTTTCGACTTTATGCCTTTTCATTTTTATGTCATATTGTATAAATGTTTTTAAAAAAGCATAAACAATGCACATCTGTATTAAATGAAAATCATGTGCTGCAATTTTGCTAATCAAAGTTTCCCACCAAATAAAATAAAAGTTTTTGGAAGCAAAGATAGATTTGTTCCAAAAAATTTCTTTTACCTTCACTTGCATGAATTAAATATCAGTAAATATATTTGCTGCTATATTCTAGTTAGGCAAAATATTTTAATTATTTGCTAAAATATATTAATTTGAATTAATATTTTAAGGAAATTATTATTTTTTAATATATATGTATAACTTCAGTTAAACATATCAAAATTATTTTCAGATAAAATGTTCAGCTAAAAACATTTTTCCATAATTATATATTATTTCTAAACATATTATTTTAATTGACTTGCAAAAAAAATTTTTAAATGGAATATTAGATAAAAGAAATTTTTAATAAAATAAATATTCTTAAAGATTTAAACCAAATTGTTGTTTAAAAGATTTTTTTAATGTTAATACAAGCAGTTAATTAATTTTGTAGTGCATCAGATTGTTTTATGTAAACTATATTTAATCAAAAACTTTATTCATTTCAAGGTAAATTATACATTTCGAATTATTGAAAAAAATCATTGCTCTTTCTGTACCAAATTCATTATCAAAAATGTATTCCACAAAATGTATAAGTATGTTCAATTATTTTATTTTAATTATTATATTTATTTCTCAAATTTCAGTCTAGAATTCATTCTTGGTATTTTAATAGTGTTAATCAAATAATCTTTTTCATGTGATTATTTTTATTTAACATTTTTAAATGAAATTATTGTTTTTGATTTCATAGAATTCAATTCTACGTTTCTTTCACAGAATAATTTAACTATCAAAAATAATTTGTAAAGAATAAGAAAAAACAATGGAAGTTATTTACTGTATACAACGATGAATAGTTTAGAAAAAAACACTCTCTTTTTTAAAAATAATGAATTTGCTGGGAAATAATATTATTTCAGTCTTTGGTCATTTTGATATTGCTTTGAATTCCTTTTTAGAATAAATAAATAAAATGGAAATATGACGAAAGTTTTACATGGTGAAAGGAATTTGTCATATTTGGATTGTATAATGGAGGATAAAATAAATTAAAATTTATTGATCCTGCTTAAGGATAAGACTATTTTTTATATTCTAGGGCAGTTTGAGAAAATGTTTTTACTTTTCGTTTACGATAAAGTATTGTAAGAGTCAAAGATAAAGTATTCAAAGTACAGATAAAGTATTGTAAGAGTCAAAAAATTCGAATTCGTGATTTTGACGTATATCCACGTTTTAGATCTTCCTGAGCTTGAAAAGTTTATATTTGGAATTTTATATGATTGTGAAAATGGTGATTCAAAAACTTTCAGAGCTATATGAAAGAAATTTGGTATGTGGTTTATACATTAAACTTATATAGTTTTCTATCACATTTTGAACTAAATTCATTGACAGGAATAGTGTAGTTGGAATGCAAATGAGCACAAATCTACAAAACGGAAAGAACTAACTAAATCAAAGTGAAATTTTAGAATCTGATGTTATCAATTTAGTATCTGATGTAATCAATTTAGAATCCGATTTAGTGCAATTTTAGAATCTGATGGCCGATTCAATTCAAATTTTTAAGCAAATCTGTCTGTATGTTCGAAGGCATGTAAATGCGTTAACGTCATCAAAAACATGATCGAAATGAATGAAATTAGGTATTTGATATGTTATTAAAATTGTAGATGTGTTTCGAATCATTTGATAGAGTGAAGTCCGAAATGTATGCAAGAATTTCTTCTCTCTACTATGAGGTACATTTTCGGCTCCAAAAATACAAATCTGAGCACTTTCCGGCCTTACCTAAGGTTCACTGTTTATATATGGGGTGAAGATAATAACTTTATTAGGAAATAAACGAGAAAGTTTCAAGAATACCACTTTCCCTGGGTTTTCGGTGGTTTATAAAGAACAATTTACATATCTAAGTGGAAAAATATTTTTTTGTAATATCCCATTGATTTTCAAGGGAAGAGAGAGTATTTCCTAGAATTTTTAATTAAATCTTCATTTAATAAGATTCACATTCTTAGGAAAGTTTCGGGAGTGATCTCCCCGAAACTTTCTCGTGCTCTCATTACCAAATGTAAAACTGTATTATTAATCGTAAGTCATGGGTAGCAAAAGGCAAACAATATTTAGAAAAGAGCCCACTAGAAAGAAATCTTTGGCGATTATTCTCTGTGGTGTGGTTAATTGCATTTTGTAAGTACATTTTGAACTTCTTTTCTACGCCACTTGAAACCAGCCCATGATACAAAACTACAATTCGCAAAATCACATATTAAATATCATATATTTAAGTCATTGCGTTTATTTATCGAGTTTTCATTTCCGTTTTTATTTCGTACAAGCCACCCTTCGCGACCAGCTTGTTCGGCAGTCTTACTGCTGTGTAAAATTATCAGTTAAATACTTTAAGTAACGTCATTGTTGATTAATTACATTATGTGACTTGCCATTGTCAATTAAATACTTTATGTAACTTGTCTTTTAATAGCTACTTCATCAAAATATTTTTAAAGTTCAAATTTTGATAGTCATAGATTTTACTTATGCATTACTTCATCATCATAAATTTGAGGTTTTAGATTTATCTGAATTTTATAATGAATTTATGGGGATTTAAATGATGCTAATAATAATAATTTATTTTATTTTGGTCTATAAACATAATTTTAAAAAATTATTAAGTCTAAATTTTATATATATTTTAGTCATAAGGAATCATATTCTACGAAATATTCTTGACACTACCACTTTCAAATAAATAAGTGAAGGTTTTTATCGTCTGCTATCAAATTTGATCGACTTTTGAAGTTTTGAATAGAAATGTTTGGAACATTCAACATTTTCATTCTTAGGCTTTTCAGTCAATCATGAGAAATCTTGGGCGTTGATTAGGGTATCATCTTTGGAATGGTCGATGAAGTGGTTTAAAATTACACGTTTTTATTGAATAGCGATCTTCAAATATTTATAAATCAGTCTGTTTGAGAGACTCAGTTGATTGAAGCTTGTCTCTTTTTATTTAAAAGCTAAACACTCTTCATTTTTTAAAGTATTTATAGATTCATATTACATACTATGCAGTTATTTGCTTTATTCAGATCCTTTTTATTCATGCATTTCTATTATTAAAGTTTTACAAATTAGCCATTGGACTTTGAGTATATATATATATATATATATATATAAGTGACAAAAAAAATTTCAAAAACTTTCTAAAAGTTTCACTTATATATATATAAATGTAAAAAATTTTCCTTTACATTTTCTTTTAAGAAAAAAAAAATTCATATTTATTTCATTTCATACAGACACGTGCTGGAAATAATTTTTTTAATGTTTAATTTGCAATAATTATTTATTTTTTAATTTCAGTTTTTGTCAATCTGATGGCAACATATTGATAAAAGATAATTTTTCCCTTTCACTCGTAACACGCTCGTTCGGATTAAATTTTACTTTTTTGTCTGAAATATATATGAGTTATATGTTAAAACGCTGATAGCAATAGAAAGTTTATTTTTTTATCTTTAATTTGATGCAAAAATCATCTTTGTGCGATAATATTTTTGGAAGTTATAGTGGAGAAACATCAAAATTTCGCTTAATTTTTAATTAATTTTAATTCTAATTAAATATTCGAAAAAAGGAGCTCCGATGTGTACATTCCTGACCTCCAAGGCACACATGTACCAAATTTGGAAGCTGTAGGTCCAACGGTCTGGTCTGTAGAGAGCCAACGCACACACACACACATTGATCTTTATTGTAAGTATAGATTACGTACACTTTTAATTTGCGTTTGCAATAATTAGTAGATGGCTGTTCTACTAAATTCATATTTTTCAGTCTTCACAAGATGGAAATTTAAATGGATACATTTTATAATAATTGTTTAATGGACAGAAATGCCAATATTGTGGGCAAACAAGTTGGTTGCTGAAAGCGATCAGTCAAATATGATTTCCGCTTTGCATTTGACTAAAATCGTTCAAGAATCTCATTTAAAATATTTCATTAAATCAAAGTATAGAATCATCTTCCATTCAATAAAGATTCAAAATTATGGATGCATTTGTAGATTATAATAAAACTATGCAACTCAAAATTCTTCGATCTTAGGGCTAAAGAATTTTTTGACTCCCGATTTCTGTTGCTAAATGCAAAATTAATCCGTAAGCCCAGATATGAACGAAAAGTACACGCATAAGTAAAAAATAAATAAATAAACTTAGTAGAAAATATTTATTTTACTGCAATATTTTAAATCAAAATTACTTCATAATTACTATTTCTTAATCGTGTACAAAATCCTGACCATAATATTCGTTGATAGTGTATTTGACCCCAAAATTGTAATCTTATTTGGAATTAGCACACATAATTTAAGAAACCTGCATTATTGGCCGCAAGATAATAATAATTATTATTATTACAAATAAGATAACCAAATATGTTTAGAACTCTTTTTTTAGACCTTTTAAGTCCCAAAATTTATGACAGTTCTACAATTTTGGTGTTAAAAAGCTGTATGAAAATCCATTTACCTAAGTTGCAAAGTTTTTGAGTTATATCATTCACAAACACGGAATGTACAGAGACGGGATTATCAAATATGTAAAGTAGTAAGCATCAGGGATACCTCTCAATTTTGAAAGCCTCACTCCAGCACTTTTTAATGACTATTATTTTCAGATAATTCAGTTCTGCACTTTTATTCAGTTTACAATAGATGCGTACGTAAATAATAGAATCAAGGATCATTTAAATTCCAGATTATTAATCATATTTTTCCCTCTTTTTTTACATAATTTGCTTTTGGATGAACAAGCCCCTTCTCTCTCGTAATTGACCGATTAACACGAATCAATAGCTGTGTCAAACTTTGCATTCCAGTATTCCAGTTGGGTTAAGAAAAATTGCAGTAATTACTATTAAATTTACTTCTTTTCCACGAGAGGTATTGGAACTATTTTTTTACAGATAACTCAGAGTTGAATATTTTGTTATTTTCGTCTGTCGTAATATTTGGTATGTAACGCTGTTTACGTTAGCGAACGGTTAATGGACTCCAAACCATCGTCATCCATAGGCCTCTAAATGGCTTAATATGGTCCTGAAAAGGACAGCTAGACAATTAATTTGTAGATAAATTTCCTCCAAAATATACCACAGATATACAATTATACTGATAAAACTTAATTGGCTAGTTCGACCCACCCGAAGACACATGGAAAGATCTGAATGACCAGAACGCCTTGACAGCAAAAATGTCGGGAATTATGGTTCTGTCCTAAAAGCCGACATCGATAGGTGGTAGACAATTCCATCATTACTGCATCTACCAGGGTGGCGAGAACCAACCACAAAACAGGAAGCTTCTCATCTTCATTTTTGAGGTGCCCTAAAGGGGAAGAATTATGCTGATAAAAACCAAACAAATTTTATTCGTCCATTTCTTTTCATTTGTCAGTTATGTGTTCATATGCCTTTCGGAGAGACAGACAGTCATTCCCATTGTTGAATTCAGCTCAAAATTTAATGTCTTTCTTTTCTAACTCGCGAAAGGCTAAAATATGGGTTGTTATCAAAATCCCATTCCAACTTTTTTTGATGACAAAAATACTTTCTCTTTAAATACTTCGTATACGGAATAATAAAGTACAACATTGATACACCATCAGTGTAAAAAGCAATTTAGGGACATTCTTAAAGAATCTTGATATTCCTGTTGAATATTTTCGGATGCCACACTATTATTCCTAATAATTTTTGATCAAGGATTTTATCCAATATCTAAGTGGAAATATACAAGAAGCCAAAGGAAGGGCATTCTCACCCTACCACCATCTATGAAATGCATTCTGGGTGATAGCCACAGCAGCAAACATTTCTGAAGCGTTACCCAATGTCTCTCCTGCTTTATGTTCTTATACGGTTTAACGTTTTGAACCCCACTTGGACATATCTTTACCACTGATATTTTTAAATATCACAAAGGGCAGGTATGAGGGGAATTTGTTGAAGTGCTTGTCCTAATGGTTTTCTGTGATTGCATGCATTTGTTAGTTTCACGTTTTTCCAGTATCCACTATATTTTATATGGTCACCTAAACCCCAAAGGAACACATATGTTAAACTTAAAAAGACGCTGAGACACACATGTCGCACCTCTGAAATTGCATCGGTAGTAGATTTTTGTTTTCAGTTTAGCATAATAAAGCTATTTAAACTCAATTTGACCCATTAGGGCCTTAAATTATCTTAAATTTTTTAAAGAAAAAATTAGTATATAAAGGGTTAACCAGTAAGTTATTATAGCTGTAGAGACTGTATAAAATGCAGCAAGCATGCGTTTTGTAAATTTGTTGCATTAAAAAAGAAGGTTAATAAAAATTATTTTGCGGCTTTTACTAGAAGAAAAATACTTGGGGGAAGTTACTGAAAGAAATTAAGATCTTTTCTCAATAGCGACAGGTGACTAATATCCATATATTGATCAGGGGGAGTCATCTTGGGTACATGTAGAAGGTAAACACGCGAAAATGCGTTGCGTGACCAATCGACATCGCCTTCATGAGATCCGAAAGAAATGGACATCGAAACGATTATTTTGTTTGCTGGCCACTGGGGCAAACACAGCGGGAGTCACAAAATTTCTCAGAAAGGTTAGGGCTGTGATTGTAGAAACAGGGGTAATTCAAATGAAAATACATTAAAATAATGAAGCAGCAAGTTAATAATCAGTATTTTTAATGTCGTCATTTTCTGTTGATTTTCGTAACGGGTTTTTTCAAAAGTGATAGATTTCAAGGTTTTTCAGAAGAAAATTGTTAGAAATCTACACGACGTGCGACATCGGTTTTTCATGGAAATCTCTAATAAATCCATGTGAAGGAAAATTGTAATAAATCACTGTGAAGACTGTAATAAATCCTACTGAATATGTAAAATAATTTAAAACATAAAAGATTTCCAATTTTTACATTTATTAAATTTAGACAATTAGTCTTTACAATATATATATATTTGCAAACAAAATAAAATGTTAGATTTTCAGATTGTAATAAATATTATAAGTATAATAAAGTACTCTAAGATTAATAACTTGATTTATTTAATAATCTGATAAAAAAACGTGTATATCGAAATCTTATAATATTATATTACCTTCTGAAAACATATATAGGATAAATTTTTAATATTTATATGATGCAAATCATTTATTTTATTTTAAAAAAATTTTAATATCGTTTGACATAAATTTGTAATTTGCTTTTGATTTGCTCTTGTTCAGGAAATAAATACCTCTACCCTTTTCTGTTTACCATTCGTTTGGTAAGTTTTCTAGTGCAACACTTTGTTTGTTTGCAACACTTGTAAATTTTCTAGTGCAACACTTTGTTTGCAACACTTGTAAATTTTCTAGTGCAGGTCTTTTAATAGTTACCGACATAATTTTGTAGATACCAAGAACCAAATGGCGAAAACGTTTTCCTATAAAGTATTTCTGACGTAAAGTATTCTGAAGTATTTTCCTCTCGCCAAGGCTTTACCTGCGAGTACTGTAGACACTGTCTTCAATTACTTACTAACCCTACAATAAATCTTTTGAAAATCTGCATTAATTTTACGAGAATTTGATACAACTTGATTAAATTAAACTTTTGTGCTATTAAAAATAAATCAATAGAAATATTTTTGTCGTAATTATTCAAATGTATATTATTGAATTTCTATGCGAAAAATATTGGAAGCTTTTTGTCAATATTTTATGTTCAAAAAGAAAAGAAAATTTACAATGTAAATTATACATGTTTATGGACTGCAAATCTTGGACATCGTGAAGTCTATCTCATTTCAAAGTGATGAAAAAAGGATTTTACATCTTGGCACATCAATATTTTTGTACTTCGCATTGCATCAACCATTTTTTTTTTTCCTTTAAGCTCATTTATTTCGAAACTCATGAATGAAATGAAAAAATTATAAGAAAGATTTCGTTTTTTCTTCATTATTCTTCTTTACAGCAAATTAATTTTTTAATTTCATAATTCTTCTTTACAGCAAAATGTGTTAAAATCTACAACACTGCTTTAAAACTGATAAAATAATCTGCTACATAATTTTTAAAAATTCAGAACATTTGCCATTGAGTATCCTAATAATTTTACACAAATTTCTAAATGCCATAGAGGGACGTGATTCTCATATCTGTATTTTTTAACTTTCTCAACCAAAGTATATATTTTTCAAACATATTTTTTATATTCGTTTTATTGGGTTGTACGGAAAGTCATTTCGTTTTTTTTTTTGTCAAAATGAAAAGAAATTTTCGTTTAATGAATAAATTATTTATTAAATTATAAAATTGCCATTCTGGTCTAATACCTTTTGGTAGTAACATGATTACATGCTCATAAAAGTTTTGGTCTTTGCTGTAAAAAAACTGATCGAGGTGGTTTTTGGCCTCCTCATTTGAAGGAAAAATTTTGCAAATCAGTTCTGGTACTGATGTACTGTTAACACATCTTCTCCACACATATTGGCTAATTTATTTCTGGCTTGAACAGCATTTTTACCTTTTATAGCATAAAAGAAAAAAATGACGAAAATGCTGTTTATTGCTCTCCATATTTAAAAGGGCATCATCCAAAAACTACTGCGAAGAATCAGCTGCACTTTTTCACACTCAAGCCTTGCTATATCAGCTCTTAAAACATAAAATGATTTTGCGGTTTAAGTATGAAATTAGGTGCGAAAAATACAATTAAATCCTCTGTCGGGAAAAAACGAAATTACTTTCCGAACAACCTAATATTTAGGGAAAAAAAATTATATCCCTTGGGAATTAAACTTTTAACTTAAAAATAAAGAGCTTTTCCTTGTCTTAGAGAAAAAAATTGTTATCAATATTAAGGTACCAGAATATAAGAATTTTTCTAAAAAATGAGCATTTAGATATATATTTATTTTGTTGTTGCTGTTAAGAATAAGATAGTCTTCATGAATCAAAAATTCTTCCCGCTCTTTTATTTATTTAAAAAAAATTTAATAATACTAGCACAAAATTCTTTCCGAATGTAAAAATTTCGTGATCATAGATGGAAAAATGGAAATTCATGGTTTTCGTGACTGAATGAAAGTTGAACTTTCTCGTGACTCTCATGCCAAAGGTTTACAGATCAAAGCAAAGAAATTCAGTTCTATCTGAACTTTTTCCTTTTTTTTTTTGAAAAATGCGATGGCTCTTAACAAAATTTTTCCATTTCTATTTAAACAGCTAGATAAGAGTAAGAATATATGTTTGACATGTAAAAGACAGATGATAAGAACATATTTTCTATACCTCAAGATAAAATATAACACATGTATTAAAATACAAGAAATTATATTCAAAATAAAACAAATTCTATGCTACAAGCAATTTTTCTAAAATTAATTTATCTTTCTGGTATGTACATGTATTTAATTTTATAGGTGTATACGTATGTACATGTGTTTGTTTCTAGTAAAAAAAATTTGTTTAATCATCTCTTAAATGAAAAATTTTCAGTCTTTTTTTGTTATTAATTTGGAAATTCACGATTTTTTTTTCTGTGTCTCGTAAGAAAGCCAATCCTGAAGATTGCAAATTATAGCTAAATGAAAATGGTTTTTTAATGAGGATTTCCTGAATGAAGTCACGTTTAATTATTCCAGTAACATCTGCATTCCTTTTCTCCAAATTTAATTAAATTAGAAGACTACTTTGTTAATTTAAAGCATGCAAAAGATATTTTTAGATCTGTTACGTATTTGTTTGGTTCGTCCCACACACAAAAGCAGCTGTCACTCACACGTGTTTTAAAAAAGGAAATAATACAAAGGATTTTTTTTTAAAGAAAGTCGTTTGTATTTCATTAAAAAATGAAAACATTGATCCGGTTTATGGAAATAAATTTATCGGTAGTAATATAGTAAATTTCAAAAACTAGTAATAGTATTATTATTAGGATCTAGGGAAGTTATTAAAAGAATAATATTCTCATGTTTCCAAATAGATTAAAAATTCAGTTTAGTTGAGATAAGTTTTATTTACTTATCAATTATAAAATTCTAATGAGTATTTAAAAAAAATTCTTTATTTATAGAAGAAATCTGGAAATTAGAAACGTTGGTGAACAATAAATAAGAAATAAGAAATCAATGCATTAATATAATTATTTTTAAAATAATGATACATTTTATCGTTTACCTACACGAAAATGTATACGAAACATCGACCCAAAGTATTTTCCCCTTCCAATAAATAAATATTATCAATTACTTTAAATAAATCGTTTGATCGTAATATATATTTTTCGTCCAGGATTTGTTTTTTATTTGAAATAAATCAATTCATTTGCAGCAATTAAATAAATATCTCTATATACATAAAAAAAAGTTAATAAAAAAATTTCCGCTTACAATTTTTGTTTCGAAATTAAACGCTTCGTAAAATTCATTTTAGTAAATTATATACTTTTTTTATTAAAAAACAATGAAATAGATAGTAAAAGATGAATCAGAAATTATTTAAATCAATTGATTAACCAATCTAAACCCTTCAATATCAAGACAAGTTTTAATTAATTAATCGGAGAATGTAAATGTTTTCATTAAAAAGAAGTTACTTTATCCTTCTTTCAAACCTCAATTCAACTTCATCGTGTACTTTGCTTCAAAAAATATCGAACAACCTAATCTTCTTAAACCAAATTTATAATATTTTGTTGAATTATTTTCTTATTTAAAATCGACGGCGAATTCTTTCATCAAATAAAGTTGTCAGTTTATTTATTTATTTGCATATATCATATTTGAAATCTGCTTTTGTTGATTTTAACTGGATAATGTTTTCACCTAATTTTTGATTTAAATACAGAGAGAGTTTTTGAGAAAAAAAAATCCACAAAGAATGTTATCAGCATGATTTTATCTATTATATAAGAATGAACTATTTTAAGAATTGTAAAATTCTTTCACGATTTAAAATATTTTTTTGTTTAAAGCAGGAATTAATTTGACAAGCATTGATAAAGACGTATGTGAGGTAAGATTGACCTCACAGTTTCAAATTCAAGGATTTTATGCTTAATTTCTTTGAATATACTTTTTTCCTCATAAGTTTTGAACAAAATAATGTTCTTTACTTTTTATACTACTGCTACTATTACTACTAATTTTTACTAAAGATACTTTTTAAACTATTATACTATTTTGAAAATAATTTTGCTTTAAAAAATGTATATAACCAGAACTTTTAAAAAATGATTAGTTCCTAAAAAAATTAAAGCAAAACTTTTAATTCCACCGACAACAGTTTGAAAAAAAAAAGATGAGACAGAAATTTCAATGAAACAAATTATTCCCTTAGCTTTAACGGAAAATTTTTGCTTCTTCTCAAACGTGACAATAAATTGCTATATTTGCTGTAAAATTTTAATACTTAAGAATACCAATAAATTGTCTCTTTTTTTTAAAAAAATGGAGAATAAGAAATATTTTACATAAAAAAATATTAATGAATTGGGGCATTTTCATTTGATATTTGGCTTTTATCTTTAGAATTCACAGTGCTATTAATGTTATTTTGCATTAAAATTATTTGTTGTTTAATTAGAACTCTTTTTTTTCACATGAATTAAATGGTATTTTACAAAATTTAAATTTTGCATCTAATAAATAAATTAAATGTTCGAAATAAGTAATGTAATCTATGCAAAGAACAATGCTATCTGAAAGAATATAAAGAATTTTGAATCTTAAAATCAGAATCTCTAAATAAGGGTTCAACTACACTTAATGGACAAAATTAAATGCTCCCCCCCCCCTCTCTCCTTCTGAGTGCATAACATCCAACTAGAAAGAGTAAATTGCATTATTCTTTGAATTCTTACTTCATTAGATTCTTCTTCCCGTCATTATTAGATATTAAATAACCAACCAGAAATAAATGACATTCGCAGAAAATAATGCTATTCAATGTTTTTTAAATGGCTCGTATAGTTATAAAATGATTTACTCAAATTTTTAAAAAAGAATGAAATTATAAAATAGAAGAAGCGCCGATCAATGTCACTGTATTTTTTCTTTAAAGTGTTTGGCAGTGGATTCGAACATTATAATAAAAAAATGAACGATCTCGTCATGTTTATTTTTACATGTCGAATGTTTCGCAATGTAAACATATACCTGACAGAATATCAGCTGCAATTTTAATATTTCCATTATTACAGACTAACATTTTAGTAGCAAACGATATACTACACTTTATTCTTTTAATATGTCATTTATAAACAACGGAAACTGATGTCATTTCGAACACCTTACCTCTGTCGGCGAAACACCTGACGACGTTCGCGCTGTGGGGAGGCGGCGAAACGGTCAGCCCGTCCGGGGCGGCCACCGACCGATACAAGTCCAGCATGTAGCGAGGGGGCGCGTTCCGGGGCCCCCTCTGTAAAGTCCCGGGGACGCCCTGTAGCACCTCGAGCAGACGATCAAGAGATGTCCCGTCGGTCCCAGACGATGAAATTACGAGCAGCAGCAGCAGCAAGAGCGCGCCGCTCCGATCGCAGACCGCCATCGTTGTGGTTGGTGAGCAACAACGGGAAGGGGAGGGAGGCCGGCCCCCCCTCGGGATGAATAAATCCTGTCCGAGCGAACGCTTGGCGACGGATTTGTACCCTCCGTTAGGTTATAATTTTGAAGGAGGCTCTAGGGTTGCTTTTTTATACGTGTGAAGCAGACAGTGAGTAAAAGCTTTGTGAATGCGCTTGCGCAGACATGCAGAGAGATCTAAACAGAAATAAGATTTTATTTGTAATAAAAGGAGGATTACTTTTTTTATTAGTAAAGGTATTGCACAATTCTTTGAAAAAATTGAGAACGATCCTATCTTTTTTTTTGTTTGATATCAAGTTTAAATTTGTGGGCAATTAGTCTATACGTCCTTTTTTTTATTATTAAAACATTACGAAAAATAAATCTAGATATAATTAAAAATAGATTTAAATTCAATATTAAATCACTACCAATAGAATTGATGTAATATGAAAGTACAATTTGAATGCATATTATTGACGTATTTGAGTTCGTCGTTGACATTCAAGGAAACTGCCTGTCATTTCTGATAGTTGAAAACAAAAATTATTTTAAGTGCTTTACGCATTTCCAACTTCCAAAATATATATATTTCAAATTTGGTAGCTCTAAGACAAACGTTCTGGTCACTAAAACGTTAATACAAACACATATACATTCAACTTTATTATTAGTAGAAATTTAATTGAGAGTTTCTCTTTCTGGTCTTATTTTTAAAAGATTAATTTGACCAAGTTAGATGTACTTTTGCTAGCTATAAAAGAATTAAAAATGGGAATGATATATTTGAAATTTAATTACCTTATCCGAACGGAATTACTGAACAAATAGATTTCCTCAGCAGATTAATGATAATAATAGCTGATAATTAATGATAATTTTCAAAAATCGCAATTCTCTGGGTTTTTACAGTAATATTGCTTCTTCCTTCATTATATTAAAATGAAATGAATGGAGAATTTCATTTTCGTATATGATAATCCTCTTGTATTTTATCGAGAGAATTATCGCTCTTTTTTTTAAAAAAAATTAGGTTTGTTGTGGTCGTGCAAGTTTCCATTTGTAGTACACAAAAACAACTACCACAAAATTAAATAATTAGTTTTAAAAATTGATAATATTTTACGTAGCAAATATTAAATGATAAGTATAACAATAAAAACACGGTCAATTATGAGAAACACGTCTTCATTCTTTTACAAAAAATTAATATAATTACAGAGCAGAAGGATTTGTTTAAAGTTAATTTTATATTGAATTTAATTAGAGCATTTGTGTTACTACTTTTTCTTTTCTTAAAATTATAAACAACTGAATAAAAAAGAAGGGTTGGAAGATAATTAGAAAATTTAGACACCCTTAAATACTCCATTCATAATATTATGAAAATAATAGTTAAGCGTCTTTGTTATTATACTAATGTAAATGAATTCCACTCCTATCCACTTTTAAATTCCATTTAAAATTGATAAATAGACTAAACTGTGGGTCGAGGTAGCCTGGTTGGGAGAGCATTTGTCTCGCAACCGAAAGATAGTGAGTTCTGTCCTCGTCTCGGCCAAAGACCGCCGTGTTGGCTAATGGCAGTTAGGGCACGTTAAATATGTCGTGTCTGCAAAGTCCTCCAAGTCCCCATAACAAATTAGAACTCTGGGGGTACTGAATCAGGGATGAGTCGGTCTCCGACTTGGACCTAAATTCTGACTTGTAGATGGATGAATGAGTGTATGAATGAGTTTGACCGTCCCCTGAAAATGTTCGAGCAAAGTCGTACTTTCACCTTAACGGTACCCGTAAACAACCAAAGGCGAACACCTCTGCCTTAGTTCGAAATAGCTCAGCTGATTCGAGCTTGGTATGACCAAGTGGCATTAGACCCACCCCCAACAGATTAAACTGTATGTATAAAGGTAATAAAAAGGTGCTACAAAAACTTTCTTTGTGAAGCATCTTATATTTAATGATGCGAAATGAGAATGAAGTAAGGCAGCAATCTAAAGTGATCTAAATATATCTGAAAAGTTTCTAAACTATTCTGTAAAGTTAAGCCAACAGTTTTAGTTTAGTCATATTGAAGTCCCGTTTTCAAACAACATCTGCCTAATCTACGATGAACCTTGAAATTCTGAACCGAGATCAGAGAATGAGGGTAACATTTTAGCTAATACAACCCCTACCCATTCTCCAAACTCCGCATCATACCAACGAGAGATTGTTTGACTCAAATCAGAATTAGCGCACGCTAAGTCCACATATACTACAGAACTTTAATAGAATGGGACTGCTAGCTTAGAATTCTCCATTTCTGTTGGCAAGACCTGATGACTCTCCATTTACATCATTGCCCAAAAAAATTCAAATGGAGAATACAGTCATTAGACAAACGTAACGTCCCATCTTTTTTTTTTTTACAAGATGCGCAATGTACTCTAAAATTAAATCCAAATGTGTCATTTGATGTGTATTACATGAGCATGACTAGAACCATCATTGACTGTATCAAGAGAGCAGACAACAACTGCCATATTCGGAATTTCACAGTATGATTACTTTTTTTTTTCGATATAAAAAATCGTTTGAATAAGACAGAGCACATAACCATACGAGCTACTTTGACCCCCACGAAGACACTCAAATAAATTTGATTGACTGGACATTAGCAAGTGTCGCGACTGCAACACTGACAGGAACTATGGTTGAGTCCTAAGGGACATCACTGACCTCGGTTCAACCCTTTAGGTGGAAAGTACGTCCCGTCATCGATAAGATGTAGCAGACCCCTCCATTTCTGTACCCACTAGAGTGGCGAGAACTAACCATTATACCGGTACTTCTCATCCACATTTCTGAGGTTCTTCCTGGTGAGAGAGACAGAGTAAGATTGATCTAACTTATTTTGATTTAAAATAGTACCCTTTTATTGGGAAAAAAATTTCTGTTATCATAACTTTATAAATTTTAAAACAAACTTGATCCACCTTCAGAGAAAATAATAATTCAAAAAGAAATAATCTCTAATTCAAATTATTGTAGAATAATAATAATTTAGACTCCATTTTCATCTAATTTAATTTTAGATACTCTTAATTATGTAACATTGAAAGAGAGGATGGAAAAAAATTGGTTACAACACATATGCGTATAAATCCAGTCACTAAATTAAGGGAAAGATATTTTATAAAATATATTTAAACCATTTTTTAAAAAAAAATATTAAAATAACTAAAAAATTATGCACTAGTAAGATCGGTATTAATGAAAATTTCATCCTACCACCTTACTTTTAAATCAATGTAAAGCGGTTCATCAATGCTTATAAAACTAGAGAAGAGAGACATTAAAATACTGATTAATTTTAATGGTAAATATAATTAAAATTTTGAAAAAGATTTTCTTAAAGAGTTTCTACTACTCGAAACATAATTAGAGGTCCAAATTTGGTAGTTCTAGTGCAAACTGCCTTCTCTAGGATGAAATATGAAAATTTTCTCATCATATATTTCTCCGTACAAATAACTATCTTCTTATAATCAATATCGTGTTATAAGGTAATTATAACAAAGAAACATGACCAAAAAAACGAGTGAAATGAACAAAAAATGTGTGTGGGTATGTATGTATTTATATATACATGTGTGTGTGTGCGTGCATATTAATAGGTCAGTGAGCTGAAAATTCTATGCAAAAATATAAGATCCCAGTGCAAGATTCAACTATCAGCATCACAGTCAACGAACCCACAGCCAATCAGAATGTGTTGGAGGTAGTAAATTCGAGCTGTCACAAGTTCTGAGGTCACAACGGGAGCAGACAAGAATCGTCTGTTGAACTGAGGCCTCTGTTCCAAACATCGTGTTCTCGTTTACTACTTTCTCCTGGGAATCGTTTGAGCGATTACCTGTGAAAGCGAAGTGACTGGGAAAAAAAAGTTTATAAGGAATGTATCTTATTTTCACAGATCAACTCCATTCTACTCTTCCTCGCCTTTTTCAATTTTATATACCCATAGAATAAACTTTTTAGTTCCTCGAATATCATGATTAGGCTACATAAATCCTTTATTGCTTCAGTGATAAATTAACTAAAAATAAATATTCATTAACTGCAATCGGATTGTGTCTTGGCATAGTTGAGAAGTATTAAACGAAAGAAGAAAATAATAGACTTCTATCTTATGACAGAATTCTTAAATAGCATAGTTTTTTTTAATTGATAAACTTATGCCTGCTATAACAATCAATTGTTTGTTGTTGGAGATTCTGGCTTTTGTTTTTTCCTTCAAGCTAGACACAAATGCGGAACAATGTCCCTTGAAATTTCGCAAGAAACCAATCGATCTCCGTATATTAAAACTCACTCAAATTTCTACCTCGGATGGTAATTAGGTGGTCGAAAATTACTTTTACATCGAAAATTGTCTCATTTACCCTTTATTGTGAACGTTTGGTTCACCGATTTGGTTTGAAAATGTTTTTTACAAACTTTTTTTCAACTTGGTTTCTTGAATAGTCTATTTTTAATCTTAGTATTGAATACAGTATTTTCTGTCTGATCCGACACATATAAAACCGGATACCTGTGGGATTACACATTATCCAGACTATTAAAAATCACATACAACATTGAATTATATAACAATATGCAATGACTTTTTGATTAGTATATTTATTCTAACATAGTACTTTTAAATGTAGTATTTTCTCTGAACTGACACATATAAAACCGGACATCTCTGGATCACAGAGATTGAGAATCATATAGACAGCTTTGAATTATGCTATGATATGCAATGACCACAGAGTAT
>JAPMOQ010016344.1:624724-636093 GCA_026543055.1 Argiope trifasciata
TTGGTTGTGGAAAATGTATCTAAAACACAAATTTAATTTTTGAATACCAGCAATTAATCGCCAACTATCAGGAATAAGTGAACGTAATAATTCAAAAACTCAATGATTTAAATATATCAAGTTTGGTACTGGATTTTGTGGTTACAAGTGCAGATATGTGGCGAATTTTTATTTCAGTTGGTTGTGGAAAATGTATTTAAAACACAAATTTAATTTTTGAATACCAGCAATTAATCGCCAAATAACTTTCTAAGAATGACACTATATATTCAGTAAAAATGCTTAATTCAAACTAAAAGTTAGTTGTTCGTATTGATAGAAACATACCTAATGCCCAATGTAAGACGTTTTCTGGCAACACAAGTTTATTAGAGAATATACGAAAAAGTTTTCGGGAGACCATTCTTGTTTGTTTTTACCAGAAAAGAAGCTAATGGTTTTAAAAAAATGTAGCATTTCGTTAACAACAGGTACAATTACAAGTCGAAATATGTTTGATTTTGTTCCATAAAGCTTTTGTGTGTGTTTGGAAATGTGGTTTAGTTGTACAAGAGTTATTCTTTGACAATATTGCACGACTCACATAACAGATTTATATTATTTGAAAAGTTTTAACTAACTATTAAGAATTTTAAAAAAGATTCACGAAACTATAATGATTCAAAAAATATCATTGTAAAATTTTGGTAAAAATTGCAAAAGGGAATTTAAATTATAGAGTAAAATCTAATATATTTTGAAAATGAAAAAAGCTTATGCCCCATTTAAGACGATTTGCTATTTTATGGAACATACGCTCCTCCTCCCCCCTTCTCATGTTCTTCGAAAATCCCCTTCACTTTAATTCTAACCACCTTGCATGTATATTTAACTTGATTTCAATATTTGTTGTTTCAAGTGTTGTTGTCTTTTTTCCTTCATATCTTTCCTTTTATTCCTTCCTCCCAACTATCCACTTTCTGAGACAGCTAAAGTAAAGATTAAAAATCTTTGACCTTTGATAAAAATAAATAAAATAAAATAAAATAAAAAACCTGACTTCGTTTCATAATTAATTAAATTATTTCGTCATCTACAAAGAAGATTATTAAAAAAAATTCTTAATAAAAAAATTGCTACATAAACACATTTTAAATTTTAAAAAAATTATTTCAAATAGCAAGAATTTGTCGCGCGACTTTCCCCTCCCCCCCTTGCCTATTACGCAATTGTCATGCGCATTAACGCAGTTTTTACTGGTCAAATAACTTAAGTTCAGTTTCTCGCGCTGGGGTAAAAATGCTCGAGCGCTATATTTCTCTACGAAGGGGAAAGGGAATGTAGAAAGAAGCGCTCTGACAGACAGTCAGACTTTCCTTTAAAAACCTGAAATCCTCACAATTTACGCATTTTTTTCCGTCTTTTTTTCTCTCTGTTCTGTCTCTCCACGTTCACAGTAATTTTTTTTTTGTGGATTTATTTTTCCATCCGCCCTTTTATAGCGGGAGAATCATTCTATCCTTTTTTTTTTTTTTTTTCGTTCTTCTGCCAGAGAGGAAGTTAGCGAAAAACCCTTTTATTTTCGCCGCGTCTGGAGCAAAAAGTAGGGGAATGTTTTACTGGGCGATAGGGAGAGAGGGTTTCGTTTTTATTTTCGTTTTCGTTTGGAAATGGGTTTCGTGCAAACGAGGCTCTCGTTTGGAAAGGTACTAGTTGTTCTTATTTTCTGTTTTTTATTTTTTTTTAAACTTCTGGTGATGAAATATTTTATTTTACATTTATAACAGATTAAACAATCATTTATCTGAAACGAACGGAGGGGATGTTTGGAAATTTTAATACTGTCAAAATTGAGTCGTTTTATTTTTTAAGAGCGTGGTTGTTTTTTTTAAGATTTTTTTTTTCAATATATAATTTTTTTTCTTAAAATGAGATTAGTTTCCCATTAACTTTTTATTAAAATAATAATTGAAACTTTCTAAGCTCTATTTTTTTTTTTCATGTATGCCTAGAAGAGATACTCATGGGAATGAAGGCTTAATTACAAATTACTGGATGGTTACCTCACTAAATAGTGTAACTATTTCAAAAAATAGTTTTTAATTTTAATATGTTTCTAAGACATTTTTTTTTTTTTCCTTCTGTTTCTACGATTGTCAGTTTACTATTATTTTAAAGGACTCTTTGGATAAAGCTAAAATTTAAAATCATTTTAAGTGGGATGTCAAAAGGATAAGGTAAAAGAGGTTCTTTAGTAGTGAATTTTCAGCAGATAAAATCTTTAACCAATTAAAATGTCTTATATTTACTAAGATACTTTTGCATAAAACTGTAAATCGATTATTGGATATTAATAAATAATTATTAATGATCTAACTAGCCCAAGTGGTCTCCATGCTCAGTTTGTCATAAAGAGTGCTTCAAACGGCGCAGCACTCTGAAAATTAAATGACCACAGAACATGATGTGATTTGTGGAATTATGCAAAATATTGTACTTGAAGACCTTTTAAGATTTTTCTTTAATGTTTTAATGCAGGAGAAAAGTTCAATGCAGCCCAAAGAATAAAAAGTTTACAAAGTTGCAATAAACTACTGAAAAGTCACAATTGTTGACAGAATTGCAACATTGTGAACTGGCAAATTTTCTGAAAAGAAAATGCATTAAACAATATCGTTAGGCTTTAGATAATGACTTATATAAAACAAAAAGAAGTGGTCTCGATAAAGCTTTCTCGTATGTTTTCTAATAAACTTGTCCCTTTAGAGAACACTTTCCAATACATTGGCGTAGAATAGTTACGAAATATCAACTTTTGGTGTGGATTTAGAGTTTTTACTAAATCGATCGTAATATATCCGAATCAATTAATAATATCCGAAAACCAAATTCGTATTTAACAGGTTTTTTCCCCAAACTAATTTAAATAAATATTTGATCCAAAGCTGCATTTTATCAAAAAATTCCATAGCAAATTTTATATATTTCAGTGAATGCATTTTTCAAATATCGCGTTTACATGTTTCTGAAATTACAGACCGACAGACGGTCAACCTGTTGTTGGATTTGGCTCAAAATTTATCAGGGGGCTGCACTATACGTGTTAAATCTAAGTACTGAATCTTATCTATTTAGCTTTCTTTCTTTTGTAGTTATCGTGTTAACATATATTCGAACAGACAAAGTTTATCTGAACAGATATTACTATAACTTTGACAGAAATTTGCAAATTCGATCGTGCACTAAATTTCATCTCAGACAAACAGGCGGACAGACATTTTCCTTTTTTTTTAACTCAGAGAGATTTAAAACGTGGAGATTCGTCAAAATCTAATCAAATTCGAATTTTAGATGATTATTATACATTCTATATACTATGTACACGAGAAAGTAACAAGTACATAAGATATATCAGAAAACGTCTTAACTGTTAAAAACTGTCAGAAAAAGAATTAAGCCATTGAGCTTCAATGTGAAACAATGCAAAATTGCTTTGGAAATTCATGAACATTGCGATAAATCATTTGTATATGAATAAAAGCCAATACCGATGGTATCAACAAACAAACATAAACATCTGAATATACAATTCTTTTGATTCAATATCTAATCGCTTATACAATCTGTTAAGGGAACTTCTTTTAGAAAATGCAAAATAATATTGATATATTTATTAAGAATACTTTATATTGAATTATTGATCGAAAATACTTTATGAAGAAGAAATTTTGTAACTAAAAATATTAACTACCTAGAGTCATGAATCAATAATCGTTTGAAAAAAATATATATATTTATTTGGAAATTGCCAATGTTTTTATAATTATTGTCTGATTAAAAGAAAAATCGTATTTTCATGTTTTCATCTTTCTGTAAACCATGAGATCAGTTTAAAATATTTGAACAAATGATAGCTAATTTAAAATATTAATTTTGATATTATCAAAATAATTGAGTTTTATCAAAGAGAAATAAGATCATGTTTTTAAATATATTACTTAATTTTAAATAAGTACATATTGTTCTTTAAAAAAAAGATATTTATTCTATGTCATATTCAAGGACCCCACACAGAGTTTCGAAAATATACTTATTTTTCCATCCTTTAGAATTCATTATTACATATCTATCCTTATTATATATCAGAATATTTTTATCCCACTTTAATATCTTTTGCAAAAAAAAACGAGTCCTAATTATGACATCGATTTTTTTTGTGTGTGTTTCTTTAACTAATTCATTCATTGATTGGTACTAAGCTATCAATCAATCTTTAAATAGCCAATGTCATCACAGAATTAAAGAAATTTCCAAAATCAGCATGCGTGCCGTGGCATCGATCTATTCTACGATATCGCAGACTCTATCGATTACTGAATTGCATACATCAATCATTTTCTTGTCATATCGAATTTGGTACAGGTTTTTATTGGAAAAAATGATTCTGCCCTATCATAAGGAATTCAGATAAGTTCTGGGTTTTATTTCCGGTTAGTTGGTATATGATGAATATCGGAGGCATGTTATTCGAAATTAAAATTGTTTCAAATTAAAGAAATATCTAAATATTATTCAAATCGAATTCTACTTTTTTGAATTCTCAATTCTGAATGGTTTCAGATTAGCAAACGATATTTTGTTCATCTGTACTTAAGAAATTCAAATACAGAACTTGAACTTTCCTTCAAATTTTTTATATTTTTTTAATACTCTCTCTCGTTCTCGTTTAAATCTTTCTTAATCTTTTCTTGCAAAAATATTGTAATTTTTAAATAGATATAAAGTTTATACATTATAAACTTTTATTTTTAAATAGATTTAAAGTGATTTTTATTAAATACTAACCGCCTTTGGCGACCAGTTGGTTCGCCATGAGTAATGGGTTCTAAAATTTTCAATTAAATCACATATTCATTAGCCTTGAAGTAACTCCGGGCCTTGATTGGCCTGAAATTAATATTTTCTTTAAGATGATGGACTGAAAGTTCTAAAAGAACGCGTTTTCCTAATAATAATCCTTAATTTTATAAATCACACAGTTTTAATGATTGATTTAGAAGACTGATTGATGTAGCAACTTTTATTTAAAATATTAATAAAAATATTTTGTAAAATATGGCTCACAGTGCAAAGTATGAAGAAATCTAAAACTCATTATTCATAAATGCATTGTTTGATTCAAACTACATAAAATGTAATTATGTATTTCATTTAGATCAAATTATTAGTATTAAACAATATACATGCCTATTAATAAAATTTTACAAATTGGCCATTGGAAAGGAATTTGAATGCATATCCTGTTTAAATTTAATCCTATATAAATAAAGATAATTTATTCAATTTATGATTTAAATATTGCAAAGGATCATAGAATCCTTTGCCTTGCATTTTTTAAAGAAAATATCACATTTTATATTTATCTTATTTTATCCAGTCACGTGCTAAAAGTTGCCTTTCTTAATTTTTAATTTGCGATGATAGTTTTTTTTAAATTTGAACTTCTGTCAAAATGATGGCAACACGATGATAAAACCTAATTTTTTCCCTTTGACGTACTCTTGCAGATTTTATAGAAAACTTAGCTTTGCATCTATTAGGTTGTTCGGAAAGTAATTTCGTTTTTTCCTGACAAAGGATTTAATTGCATTTTTCGCACCCAATTTCATACTTAAACCGCAAAATCAATTTATGTTTTAAGAGCTGATATAGCAAGGCTTGAGTGTGAAAAAGTGCAGCTGATTCTTCGCAGTAGTTTTTGGATGGTGCCCTTTTAAATATGGAGAGCAATAAACAGCATTTTCGTCATTTTTTTCTTTTTTGCTATAAAAGGTAAAAATGCTGTTCAAGCCAGAAATAAATTAGCCAATATGTGTGGAGAAGATGTACACAGTACATCAGTACCAGAACTGATTTGCAAAATTTTTCCTTCAAATGAGGAGGCCAAAAACCACCTCGATCAGTTTTTTTTACAGCAAAGACCAAAACTTTTATGAGCGTGTAATCATGTTACTACCAAAAGGTATTAGACCAGAATGGCAATTTTATAATTTAATAAATAATTTATTCATTAAACGAAAATTTCTTTTCGTTTTGACACAAAAATACGAAATGACTTTCCGAACGACCCAATATTTTTTAGAAACTATCACATTTTATAACGAAAAAAAATATTGAATTAATGATACAGATATTGCAAACGATAATAGAAATATGCCATTAAGTCGGGATTCCAATGCATATCCTGTCTAAATTTGATCAGGTTTACCGTAAAGAAGATTTATTGAATTAATTAATGATTTAGATATTGCAAACGATCATAGAATCCTTTGCTTTGCATTTATTTTTTTAGAAAATATCACATTTTATATTTATTTTATTTTATCCTGCCCCGTGCTGAAAGTTGTATTTCTTTAGATTTAATTTGCGATAATAGTTTTTTTTATTCGAACTTCCTGCATTCTTTTATTTTATCCAGTCACGTGATAAAAATATGGTTAAAATATTTCTTTAAAAATTCGTTAAAAATAAAAGCTTACATTATAAATTAAAAAAACTGATACCGTTAGAAAGCTAATTTTTTTATCTTTAAATTGATATAAAAATCATGTTTGTGCAATGATATTTTTGGAAGTTATAGTGGAAAAACGTTGAAATTTCACTTAAATTTTAATTAATTCAAATTCTAATTAAAAATTTGAAAAAAAGGGCTCCGAGGTGCACATTCCCGACCTCCAAGGTATACATGTACCAAATTTGGTAGCTGTAGGTCCAACGGTCTGGTCTACACAGCGCCAACACACACACACACACATTGAGCTTTATTATAAGTATAGATATATAAAAATGTTAATACAAGTTTTTTTTTATTTTGAAATTTTTTACATTAATGGAAATTCTATAATTTCTTATCACTTTTAACAGGCTAAATATGCAAAGAAAACTTCTGTGACTGACATAATTTTCGAATTCGAAATTTTAATGCGTAACGTCGTTTTAAAACTCTCTAAATTTTAAAACGTAATTTTCGGAATTACATATTTGTTTATTTATTTTGAATAATTATAGATTTTAACATTACAAAATGTAGCATTAATATTTTAACAAAGAAAGAATTTTTAGGATTTTGAAATTCAATAAAAGTAATCATAGGTTTCAATTGTAAAAAAATAGTCTAATTAGTGCCGCGACATTTTACAATTTTTCATCATGTATTTAATGCACAATGACAATTTTTTTCATAATTATGTCTATTTTTTTAAATATACTATAGAATAATAATTATAACTAAATAATTATTCAATGGTCTCCTGGTGAGAACAGTTGAAAACTGCATAATGTGTTGTGTAAACACCAAGGCCCACCAAATTAATCATAGATAAAGCAAAATGACCGTTATGCGCGTCATTGAAGACTCATGTGCATGTGTTATTTGCATTTGCTCGTAGTACATCATGTTCACTCGTATGTCATTGTTATCACTATTTTACAACACAAAGTTAAATAAACACGTTCCTACCACTAACGATAATTATTATTAATTATTTTATTGAATTATGTATGGTTAACTTTCTTCGTATAAAAATTTTTAAGTTTTATACCCTTTTAAATATAGATAAATTTTTACGTCGGAAAGATTCGTCTTCACGTACAGATGTCATGGTTTTATGTATGTATACTTTTCAAATAAAAAATAAACATTTATTGTAAAATTTGTGTATCAATTAATACTTATATACTTTAACTTTTGGTGTGCCGCGGAATTCTAGAAAGAAATAAGGTGCGTCGTAGGTGAGAAAAGGTTGCGGAGCACTGCAGTAGATCATGACCTCAAATGATTTTATGTGTAATATTATTAACATTTGCAATGTCAATATTCAAGCTTGATATTCGGTAACCTATCTAATTATACGACCTTCTTATTTGCTATCTCTTTTTATTATTCTCTCTCTGTTTTTATCTCTTAGTTCTTGTAGCGATTATCTCATTAAAAAGATGGTTCAATACAATTAGAAAATATTTATGCCGCACAGGTGATGCGCATGGCAATGAACGGGTTAAAAATTTAAAGTTTTATATCAGGAAATAACTAATCTAATCTAAATAACCATCTAAAATTGATATTCTTTTCATTCAGAAGTAAGTACATTTCATTCTTCCGATTATTTTTACGGTTATTTATATATATTATATATAACAAATCATAATTTTTAATAACTGATTAAAAGCCTCTGAAATTTAAAAAAAAGAAAGCATTGTAACAAATAATTGAGGGATTTTGCTTTTAACATTCTCATATACTTGGATAATATAGTACAATTTGCGTTTAATTTCGTTGTAAAACGATAGTGAAGATAATGAAGCATACATTTGACTATTTTTCCATTCACCGAATGAGATAAAATTTAATATAAATTATTTGTTTTAGTTTAAAAATTCAAGCACTAAATTTCATCTGTCTAACTCATTCGTATTTGAGTAATAGAATTCATATACTTATCAACAAACTCACCAAAAGATTATCACTGTTTGACAGCATTGATTCAGAATTAAATATAGAACGTATTAATCGATTAATCTCTACAGATTATATCTATTACAATCCTTGTAAAATTAAATCATATGCCAAATTTCATCCATTTTGTTCATTGCATTTTTTTAACGTTTGCATATTCACAGCAAGATATCTAGATGAAATTATCATAACCAAGAAAATCAATCGTTCTGTATGTCTTATAATAGTTGCGCCATCTGGTAAAAAACAATAAGTTGTTATAATCGACTGACAGAAATCGGTAGAAGGAAAGAGAGAGCGAGGTCGATAATCGGTGGTAGTCCTGCGATGAGGGTTCTTTTTGTTTTCCCCTTAAAATATTATCTTTGAGCATATTTATAAATACTAATCTTAATCTTTTATTCTAAGTGCCTCTTTCCGGAATATAATTGCTTGAATGGGTTATTCGTATCCAACCAGAATAATTAAAGAAGTAAAAATCTTTAAAAACTCTTAGTATTCTATGCTCCAAGAATATAGAATCTGTTACGGTTTCAAGTTAACGTATACACAGTTGAATAATTGCTTTCAATTGATACATGTATTTTTAGAAAAACTTTTCGAATTCAGAAAAATTCTAGAACGCTCTTCCTTACTTTTTTTAATCCTTCACATACGTGAAAGCAAGAAACAGTTAAAAGTCAGAAAACTTCACAATCATAATATCATAAACTCATATTTCTATTATCAACATTCCTTTCTCAAATATAAGTTAACACAAAACGAAAAGAGCACGATAAATCAAATTCGGTACAGATTTAAGATCTTTAGTATGAGTGCTTACCAAATTCTGAGTGAAATCTAACAGGAGATAGACCGTCGGTAGATCTGTAAACAACAGGTAAATGCGGTAACTCCAAAATATCACGATTTAAATATATCAAGTTTATATGAGATATTGTAACTATAATTACAGTTTGTACGAATTTGTGTTTCAAATCAAGGTCGTGGTGGCCTGGTGGTAAGATCTCGATTTCGGAATTGGAGGTTTTGAGATTCGAGACCAGATTCGTTTAGACGAACAGGGTCCGCGCACGTTAAATCCTTCAGGCCCAAACATCCTGCTAGGTGTGTAGTGGTTTGGTAAGATCAGTACCAGCTCAAATGTCGTCCTTGTCATCTAACAGTGATTTGAAATTACGAAGTACGTCCCAAGATAGCCCAAGTGTTACTTTAAAACAGCAAATAAAAAGGGTTGTGTGTGTGTGTGTGTGTGTGTGTGTGTGTGTGTGTGTGTGTGTGTGTGTGTGTGTGTGTGTGTGTGTGTGTGTGTGTGTGTGTGTGTGTGGGTGTGTGTGTGTGTGTGTGTGTGTGTGTGTGTGTGTGTGTGTGTGTGTGTGTGTGTGTGCGTGCGTGCGTACTGGGAAGAATGCGTCAAAAACGCAAATTTGATTTTCTGATATTATCAAATGAATATCAGGATTAATCGCCAAAGATACATTTACTAAAAATGCTAAATTCACCCCAAAGTTAAATATTTTTTCACTATTGTACACAAAAACTATGCAAGGCGTTCATTAGAATGACATCTCTTTAAGAGAATCAGCTGAAAATCGCCAAAGATACATTTACTAAAAATGCTAAATTCACCCCAAAGTTAAATATTTTTTCACTATTGTATACAAAAACTATGCAAGACGTTCATTAGAATGACATCTCTTTAAGAGAATCAGCTAAAAATCTTTGAGGAGACCACTCCCACTAGTTCATTATAAAATATCCGGACTACTCTGCATTTTTGCAATGAATTACAATTTATTAAAATCATTATTAAATAAATTTAAGAATAATTCACATTTTATCACATTATTATATTTCACATAAGCTTATCATTATCATATGGATAATGATAAGCTTTCAAAAGGAGGAGAAAGATCATGTCATTTATGAACATTCGGAATAAAAATGTCAGTACATTCAAAAAGGTAATACTTTTTTTCAACAGAGATTAGGATTAACTGTATTTTATCTTTTTTTCTAAAGTTTTGGATCTTTTCTTTTAATGGTTAAACAAAACTAAATATTTATAAATGATTACATGCTAGTATGTATCTCATATCTCTGACTGCAAACTGCATTCCATGCTGACCGGAATACTTAAGACAGGAGAAATGCCAAAGAGATCAGCCAGAGAAAAAAAAATAAGCAGGGTACCTATACAACCACTCGCTGTCATTGAGGGACCACAAGTTCGGTGTTTATAACATTGCAAACATTCTTTTCTGCCCCCCCTGTCGCCGCGAGCGAATGCAGTGTGGATTATTTATAAGCTATCTTCCCGATGCCCTTAACCGCACTAATTGGGTGGGATCAGCACAGGAATGTCCGAAATGTGAAAACAACAGGCGAATAAAGATCAAAAAATGGAGCGCGGAGCACCAAAATTAGTTTTTCCGCAACCAATAACGGTTTCTAATAATGCTCGATACTTCAAGGACAAAATAATCAACTGAGACGAGTAGGGAAAAGATAAAATTTTATGGGTTACATGCAATAAATATAAACATATCTAAGAAAAATTTTAAAAAGTAATATTTTAATTTTTTATTAGAATGAAAGAATAAACTGATGTACATTAAATGAGTTGATTTCAAAAATTTATATAAATATTGCTTTCTAAACTTTCATTGAATACGATAAATAAATAATATTAATTAAATAAAATTTAGATGTGAACTCTTAATTTTAGAAATATTATTAACAATGTATAGTAAAATAACGATGACAGACGATTTTTTTTTACTTTAAATCTTTTATATTGTTCGTTTATTTAACAAAGAAAACGATTCTATTTTTTAAAATAATATTTACATCTATTTGTATCATATTTCTCCTA
>JAPMOQ010016344.1:636493-714901 GCA_026543055.1 Argiope trifasciata
CAAGGATTCAAAATAAGGGATTTTTTCTGTGAGGTATCAGACAATGTCCAAAAGTATTGACCCCTTCTGACCCGAAAATCCCTCGAAAATTAAAGGCAAAAGAGAATACCAATTTAAACAGCAAAAAACACAAAAACAAAGCAACATTCATAACATCACCCAATGAAGCAAAAATATATAAAATAAAACTGCATCAGAATGTTCAACCTAAATTAAAATTAAAACGAACCACCCAATTAATCAATTAAGAAAACAAAAAGAGAAAGAACATTTCAGCAACAGGAGAAGAAATCTCACATAATACCCCAACTGCCATTCCAATTATAATACAGTGTAAAAAAAAAGATAAATATAGTTTCTGAGCGCCATCTATTTTACTAATATTTCATAATTTCTTTTTTTTATTAAAATATTGATATTGCAGTAGTTTTGGGGAAAATCATTATTGTTTAAATTTTTAATAAAACTACATATTTGTTGCTTTTATAAATGAAATTTTGTTATTACTAAATGTTAAAATTTTATTAAATTGTGAGAAAATTAAATTTTTGAAAATTTAGTGTTAAGATTAGAGTGATAATTACAGAGTTTAATTACTAATTTTTTAAGTTAATTTAATTAATTTAAAGCTGAATTCGTCTCTTTTATCATAAATACCAACTATTGTTTTATCATTAGCAATTTCGATCCTCAAATCCAGACAACTAGCTTCAAGAGGATTTTTTTTTTTTGTTTCTTTTAAAATTAATTCTTTTCCTATTGGTTGTAGTTTTGATTCGGTTGTGTTCCTTTTTGCTTGGCTTATTTTGTTAGTTAATATATATATATAATACGATAGCTATATATTTGCATGTCTACAATGATAGTCAAAATTGTGGACATTTTTGAAAATCGTTGTTTTCTAACTTTGTATGCTTATAGAAAATATTACATATCACAAAATGCAAACTTCTACATACCCTTTTAGAGAGAACTTAAAACCGATTTCAATACAAAATTCAAATATCTGCAATACAAAAAAAGTTATGCATGCTTCAATCTGAATACGAATGACAGTGACGAAGTGTATTGCAATTTCAAATTTACTTGACAAATCACTATTCTCATTCTGGGAACCAATCACACGTTATTAACTGCTAGCAGAAACCTATATCAATTTATAGTTGAAACAAGTCATTATTGGACTTTTTCCTGTAGAACTAAGATTGTTTTTATGTAATTAAATTGTAAGTTAGAAGTTCTGTTAATTTTTTTAATATATAGTTGAAATTTTTGTAAGTATTACTAATATTTAATCAAGGAGCAATGATATCAAATAAAAGAATGTATTGGGCACCTATAAAGAGAACATAGATTATTGTGTAACATGAATGTGGTCTTTTTTATGCTGAAATTGCAAGACAGGTGAGTGGTTCGGTGACTATATGTGGAGTCCTAAAATTTTGTGTGTGATATCACGAGACAAACTCAATAAAAAAACAAAGGGGAAAATGGCTGGGAAAGGTGCACTACTTCTGACGATATCAAAAAAATAAAAACAAAAACTATGTCTCCTAATTAGAAGAACGTCATCAGCGGCCATTTGAATGATACTGCATTTATGTCAGTTCCAGAACGATCAGAAGAAGATTGTTAGATGTTGGACTAAGAGATAGAATTGAAGGGAAAAAAGGCATATTTCAATTTACAACAGAGTATTAAAAAATACAGTGGGCAATGGTAAGCATTAATTGGACAGATGATAAGTGGTCACAAGTCATACGGAGTAATGAAGCAAACATATTGTTATTCGGTAGTGATGGCAAAAATAAGTAAGATATAGAATAGGAGAAGAATAGAATAGAATATTCAGGCAACCATGAAGTACTCAGCTTGTGCTATAATTTGGACATGCATATCAGTAGAGGATATTGGTCTCCTTCATGTTATTAAAGGGACATTAAATGCAAGAAAATACACTGATGGTATTCTAGAGCCAAAGCTTACACCTTCCCTCATTGATCTATTTCCCAACAACGCTTCATATATTTTTCAACATTCCTTTCATTTCCTTTACACACAGCAAAAATAGCAGAAAAGGGATTTAGTAAAAAGAGCATCAAATTCTTATCAGGAAAGAGTCTTTACCTCAAAATTATTGAGAACTTGTGGCACCGTTTGAAAACTCTTGTTCATATGAAGCGTTCATCAAATAAAATGTAATTCATTGGGACTAATAGTGTTCCCTGGCATCATGCAACAACGCTAGAAAAGTTAATTCTCATCAGCTCAAAGAAACATCAGGATAAAGATGTTATAAAAAAATAAAGGCTTCCCAAGTAAGTATTGGAAACTTAGTGCAGACATCAGCATCTAACGCATCTCGATATTTATTGTACCTCAACTTTTTTGAATTGGAAATAACTGAATTTTGCTTTTTTAAATTTAAATTAGCATTAAATTCTCTTTAAGATTGTATGTAATAGTTTACATTTGTGAAACTTTACATATACTATGATAAAACAAGGTTTTAAAACATAAACGCTTTCAATCGGCCCACAATTTTGTCCACCTTTGTATATAAACGCAAACATTTCGATTATCTTTTGCATAAAGAGAGCGGCAGGTTTTTGTATGCATTTGCTTCTAAAAAAATAATAATGTTTGCATATTTAAAATTTTGATAGATAAATAGTACTCAAATGTTATCATTCTTTAATGAAATTATGACAAAGCATACAGTTCAGAATAAAGCGGAAACTAATTTTGAAATAAATGAGTAGGCAAATACTGTGGTTTAGAAATCAGCACATACATAAAATTAACAATGTATTTCCTTTCATTTCAAAATTGCTGTCATCAGCTAGAGTATGATTGCTCTGAACACCAAACTTCATGTAATGCTACCGATTGTACAGTCTGTGAAATTAATAGAAAGCATTCCATTGGTTTTGAGGGCCAATATAACAAAAACTTGCGGAGAAGAACTGAGAAAAACAAGAACATCCAAAACATGACGATGAAACAGATTTCAAGATAACGGTTCATTTTAGAGAAGATGGTCTTCCATGATTCCCTGAAGATAATCCTAAACGATTCGCTGAAGATGATTCTCATGATTTGCAGAAAATGATCTCTCACGGTTTGTTGAAGATCATCTAAACGAGCCTTCCGTAATCTATCTGTATTCTATCTTATAAGATTAAATTATCGCCCATATCTCTGACATAAGAATTCGTGAGATTTCAGTGATATTTTCTACAAAGATTTAAGTACAGGCGAAGATATAAAATTCAATGCGACAATTCAGAAATCTATAACTTTGCTGTTGCTTATTATCTATAAATTCTAATTAAACAGTTCAGAATTAATAGTAAAGAGTGAGGAAAAGAATTATTTTGAACGAAGAAAACACTCCATAAAAAATCTATCTAAAAGAATAACAAAATATAGTTTTAGAGATTTATTTTATAATCGTTTGACAAATATAAAAAAATTCCAAAACTTAATTTATATATTCCTTTTGCTCGACAATGAGATTTAAATATCTTTTTTAAATGCATAAGTATGAAACATTTACATGCAAGTCTTTTATTATTTTCTAAGAGTTCAAAGACGGCATTCTTTTAATATCCAATACAAAACACAACTCATGTTTCTTTAATTTATCTTTATTCTAAGTTTTAAGTTTTTTCCAAAACAGATAAAGTCAGTTGATAGAACGTTACGTGGAATAGTTTCAGGAAGTAAAAAATATATATATATATCGGGGGAAAAAAGTGTTTTTTCAGAAAGATTTTCTTATTCTTATTAATGTAATTCAATTTTTTAATTTCTTTTACCAATTAAAAAAATCGTTTGAATTTTTTCCTCCATAAAATTAAAAGAAAAATACTTAAACTTTTCTTGCATTCACCATGAGATATCTTCACTGTTTGTTTACATTTTGAAAGGTTGAATTTGTTTGTGGTTCTTTCTTCTCAAAACCTCAAAATTACCCTCTGAGTTTACTACATCATTAACAATAAAATAAGAAGATACTTCTTCCTTTCACTCAGTAATTTACTTACTTACTCAATTACTATAATGTATTTGTCTGATGCCAAGAGTTTTTATTGTACCAGTTTTCTTAAATATAGCATTCGAAACTTTTACATTTTTCCTGGTACATTTGCCACGCACAATTCTAAACTGTAAAACGCTGGAAAGGAAACAAGATGAAATTAAATAGTTATATTAATAGTTAATAAATCATGTAAAGAAAGGTTTGTTAAACTCTGACTCATCTACCACAAATTGTGTATAATGTTATTTTTGATGGAACACTTTTTATAAAGGAATTTCAGTTAACATACAAATTAATCTTGAATGCCATTTCTTTTAGTATAAACATCTTTTTAGTAAGTATATATATATCGGTATATTTCTTATTTTATTTTTGCAATACAAAATTTGGAAACTTTGTAAACTTCTGTCTTATATAAAGAAAATATGTAATATTATATTCTAAAATGATTTTCAAAATATACATTTTTTTAAAAACGAAATATCTAAACAAATGTCGTTCAATTATGAAGTCTCGTTTTATTATTTTTTTATTTCATGTTTTGACAGAGAAACTCATATTTGTTTTGTACACACACACAAAGCACATATGTGTTAAGCTTCATAGTATAGATTAGAAAAAAAAATATGCTTTCTGGGCCTCTACTTATTGACTGATACGGCTCAAAATTTGATTAAATATAAAATATTGTGATAAAAATTATAAATTATTATAATTTTTAATAATTTATTTAGCATGTTGCATATTTCAACTGTCGTGTTTATGCGCACATGGATGCCAAATACACAAAGATTTTATCTTTAGACTGATTTCAATGCAGATCTTTTACTCTGGTACAGAGATCATCACTCAAAATTCATTCATTTAACTCAGAGGTTCCCAACCTTTTTTGAACTGGCGTCCCCTTTTCTAATGAATATTTCCATATCGCCCCCCTCCCACTCCAGATAAATAAGAGTAATAATGCATGGTGAATACAAGAATTTAAAAAAAATCTAATAGGTAGAATATTGTTGGAATTGAAACGCTACTGAATTTCTTCTTTATTTAAAAAAAAGAGGAATACAAATTTTAGCTTCCATGTCATAAGGACAGGCAGGGATTTTGATGACACGAATTAATTCATAATAAACTATTGCTTTCTAAATCAATAAATTGACAGTTTCAGAGACCCATCAAAGCGCATACTTAATTATTTTAAAAAGTATTTTTATTAGAATTTAAAGACATCAAATTTCTAACTTAACTAATGAGAAGGCTGAATTTGATGCATTTTAAGGAATTTGTTGATATCAGGCTCGAATTCACTTAAAAACAATCGTAAGTGGCCGTTTTCAGTAATATGAACCCGATTTCTCTTTTTTGTTACCAATGTGGCCTAAGCATTAAATCTACGTTCTTCTAAATATGAAGAGGGGAATGCTATCAGAAGTCATTGAACAATTGACCATAATCCTGAATGTAGTTGCGAAATAGACTTCTGCAGTCAAAATTCTTGAATTTAATTTTTAGATCCTCATTTGTCATCAGTTCTATCAGTTCTAACTAAGGTGATCCTGCTGTGTTGACAAAAGAAAAATTATTCAAAACCCAGTCTGGTCTGTCTATGCTTAAAATGTCGTGGAATCGCTCCTTGAAGTTATTGTACACTATATTTGGTTAATCCTCTAACGCCCCTCCGTGGCATATCAACGCCCCATAATTTTCACTGAGTCTTTTACCGCCCCCCTGAAAGCTTCAAACGCCCAAAAGGGGGCGTTATCACCCACGTTGGAAATCTATGATCTAACTAGATAAATTTTTTGAGTTATAGAGTTTACATATACATAAATAAATGGATAAACCAGCATTCGATTGACAAATGTAATTCAAAATTCAATACACATCAGTACCTTCAGAATAAGAGATTATACACAATTTTATGCCTCTAACCTTTTGCATTTTTGACTAATAGTGTTCAAAAGCACACAAATAGATAGAAAAATTTAGGTTAGTTGAATTTTATCCAAGAATTTGACAAAAAAATTGCAAATTTGGTATAAAAATTACATGCCACATTTCATCTACATAGCTCTTTTGTTCCTTGAATCATTTTGATCGTCAACAATTAGACACATTACCAAAAACTAATTTTTTAATTTTTCGCATTTGCAATAAAGTGGAAGTGCTGTGATTGCCAAAAAATCTCGAACTCGATATATTGATGAATCCTCTATGTTTCAGACCTCTCTGTGTTCGATAAACATATTTTTATTATGCATATCTATCAGTTTGCCAGTAAACATTATAAATCAAAAACGCTATCTAGAAGTGTGAAATTTATTAATATGCACTTTACACTAAATTTGTGACGGCGTCCTGGCATAGGGGTAGCGCGTCTTTCCCGTAGTCTTTGCATCCCGGTTAGGGCATGGTTGTTCTTCAGTGTTCTATCAGTGAGGTGTGTGAATGCATTCTATTGTAAAATAGGGTTGTGCAAGAAATGAGTGATGTGCGAGTGGCAAAGTTGCACTGTTGGCCATAATTGGAGCTACTAAAACAAGAGACGCACGTTACCAGCTTAAATCGTTGTCTTCGTAACAGCGGGCTTGTCCAATAGAAAGTGCCATACGAAACAACAGCATTAAATTTATAGATCTTTATCAATCTAGGGGGACTCCGCCCCCTGTTTGCTAATGCTCGAGCAACCCCCAGAAACTGCTAATACAGTTCCTCCCGGATCACTTCGCAATTCAAGTTCGCTTCACTCGCTTTAGTGTAACATAAATGAAATTCGGTTTACGAATTTCAATTGTACACATTTCACACAATTGTAGTTCTGTTTGGGGGGAAAACATCACCACTTTTTTGTATTAGGGAGGGGGACTTCGATTAGATTTTAATTCATTAAAACTCTATTTCAAATTATTAAAAAACTTTTTTATGAGCATCTAATAATTATTTAATAACTACCTACCACTGAAATGTAACAATCTGTAATATAGAGCATTTTGAAATTGTACAATATAGAATGCTTCAAAGATTTCCCGCAAAAATTGTGGACGGATGTTTGCAACCCTGGATGACTTATCTAGAAGTAACCTTAAATTTGCTTTCACTAAATTAGCAAAATCGGACTAGTTGCTGAGATTAGAAGGTTGTTTCTTTGTTTACATTTAGTTAAAATTTATAGACCATTTGCATTAAGTCATTAATTGCAAATCAGAACAATGCCAACATTAGCATTCGCCGAAATAACTATTTGTTTAAAGAAATTTTATACTTAATTTTTTAATTAAATGATTTTAAAGAAGATGCATTCTAAATGTCTCCCTTTACGTTTCAGAAACGGTTTGCTGTGAGATAAAATTTATGACGCCTATTCTACTGTAAAAACGATGATAGCGTCGAAAATATAATTCCATAGAAAAAAAACCTCCGGTGGAAGGGAAAAAAAACGATTTTTTTTTTCCTCCCCTTGTTGATTTTCAAAACATATCTGGAAAGCAAAACAAATATCGTCTGCTCGTCTTCCTCTTTTTGTGCTCAGATCTGAGTTCCGCTCTACTCTTCCCTTCAGGCCAAAACAAACAGCCTGGCCTTCGGAAGACGGAACTACAGACAGTCGCATAACAAAAGAGGCTGCAAATTTGTGGTTAGGGAAGGGAGAATGAACATTGAGCAGACTGAATAGCCGAGCAAGTCAACTAAAACTAACATGGGTTTTTTTTCTTTCGTACCTTCTTTTTCTTTTGTGAATTACGATATTTTTCTTCGTTTGTACTGGATCACCAAACGCGGAAAACTGGAACAGAAATCTGAGCCTTAGGGCCACCAATGGATTTTTTTTTTCGTATTTTTTTAGCAAGGGTGAAGGGGGAGAGGAGTTCTTATAATTTTGTGGAGGTATCTCATATAGTTTCTGTTCGATAAAAATAAATAAATAAAATAACACATAACCAAATGAAAGTTGCAAAATTGCTAAAAATGTATCGTACACAACTATATTAATATAAATGAAAATTTATTATATTATAAATTAATTAGAATTAGGATAAATCATTAAGCATCTGAATTCATCGTTCCAAAAGTGATTTATTCAAACAGTAGTACAAATTCAAATTCACGTTATTTTTCTACAAAATCATCATGTTTTATATAGATTCTTATAAGCAGGCTACTTATAGAAATGGTTCTTACGACAAGACTTCGGGGGAAAATTTTCAATTCTTTACCGCTTAATCATAAAGCATCTGGATTCATTTTTTTAAATAATTTATTAGAACAATAGTAAAAAATTCTAAATGACATTATTTTTCTACAGAACCATGCTGTTTTAGGTAGATATCCATAGGAAGAATACCTATCTCAATGGCTTTCATGACACGATCCAAAACCACTTTTTATGCAAAGGTTTTTATAAATATACAAATGGATAGCACTTTGTCCATGTTATCTTATGAACAGGATAACTAGAGTAACTTTGTTTGAATTTTAACTGGCTTGGAATATGTTAGAAATATAAAAATCTCGAATGAGTTCATAAATGGGACATCTAGCTCGAAAGATAACTGTCATAATATTAAAGATAGAAAAGTCAATCTGATAAGCCACATTAGAGCCACTTTAAGAAAAACAGCTTTTGTGTTCAAATTTTATCGATAATTGCAATATTTTAGAAGTTAGGAGCTGAAAAGTGATTTTCAAGCTCTAATTTGATTGTTTCTATCAACAATTTATGTTGCGAGATCATAAGTAAATATATCTAACTTTACTTTCCAGCTAGCAGGGTGGAACTTTTTTAAATCCGTCTCATTCTTTTTGCATAAATTTCCAAATACTATTAGAAATCGAAGTTTCGCTTTAACAACAAGTTGGCTCTTCCCCATTTGTTTCACCTCCGAGACAAATCAACGGCCTTTTAAAAGCATGGTTAAGTGACAAAAAGATTTTAATCGACTGGAGAGAGTATGAATCCGTAAGGGATTTTCAAAACCCCGAAATGCGTATTGCGAAGAATTTGAACAATATAGAATATGATTGGATGTCTTGCTTTTAACTTTTCCTTCAGCTTATTAGATCATTTTTGAACTATTCAATGCAGTGATTAACATTTTGCCAACAGATTGAACAGTTCAATCAAAAATATTGTCTCCATATTGTGCTGAAAATCTTTTACATGTTTCAACATTCGCCATGGAAATTTCATCCGCACCACAGAATTCATTTCATAAACATCATAGAAGAAAAAAATATTAATAACAGAAGAAAGAAGACTGTTTTTTCTTTGGAACAAATGTAGAGCATAACCATACCCAAATCATGCAAGCAAAAACAGGCATATTTAATTCGCGATTCTATAAAGCTGGGAAGACAATATAGACACCCAGAGGCGAAAAAACAAAGAGAATCTTAGCAAGAAATCAGATTACGATTATAACAAATATGCGAATATTACTTATTCATTCATTCTCATTTATTGCATTAAGTGAAAAGTCGTCAAATTACAAACAAGGGTACTTTACCGTTATACGGACCAAAACGTCGCCAAATAATCATTATTCAGAAAAAATGAAAAATCGCCAACAATTTTTCTCGGTTAAACAAACAATACTTTAACTTGTTTGCTTTATTTATATAAATTGTTGTAAGAGTTAGGCAATAGCACTTTTCCTTCTAAGGGAAAAACTGCACCAGCAGACAATAGATAATTCAAAAGCTATAGAGTGAAAGCCGATTCCAAAATATAACGACATTAGCAAACTATAGATAATGGAAAAACTATACTTTGAAAGCCAACTCCAAAATAAAAATAAAAAGGGATAAATTGCAGATTTATTGCTTACGTATTTTGAGGCTTCAACAGTTTATTGCCTTCAGGGCTTGATTCTCCAAAAACCTCAATTGAAAACAATATCTTATTTCTCACATGATAAAAAGAATCCTAAAAATGTCTCAAAATTAGTCTCAAGACTCGGAACAGTTGCCTAATTTGCTTTTTTGACAATACGCCCCTGCGAGCATCATTATTGCATAAAAACCAGAATTTGAGAAAGATAGGCTAAATAATAATTTGTGACTCATCTTTTCAAAAACTTCAATTCTTGTAACACGTCTTGGAACACTGCTAAATTACATTAGTCTCACATTTTTATTATCTCGTATACAAATATAGAGGAAGTTTATGAAATCGTCAAAAAATTTGAACTCGAGATCTTGACGAACCTCCACCATTCAGATTCTTCCCTTCCATTTCCTTCTTAGAGTTTGAAAAACTCAGTTCGGGGTTATGTCTGTTTGTTCGTCCGTCTGTGATCACGAATTCAGAAACGCTTTGAGCTAGACCAGTGCTTTCCAAAGTGTGGTACTCTTACCACCAGGGATACAATATAAGTTTGATATGGGTACAAACTGAGGCATTTCATATTTATGTGAAGTTGCTTTTTCAGCATTTGTAGAGATTAAAAATAACAAACAGGGAACCAAATTATGACTATCTGCCATGTCAGCACAAACAATTTCATCCTTCCCATTGATCCAAATAAATGTTGCAATATAACTTTTATTTATATTTTATTATAAACTAGCCGCCTTTGGCGACCAGCTGGTTCGCCATGAGTAATGCATTCTAAAATTTTCAATTAAATCACATATTCATTAGCCTTGAAGTAATTCTGGGCATTGATTGGCCTGAAATTAATATTCTCTTGGATGGATGATGATGGACGGAAAGTTCTAAAAGAACACGTTTTCCTAATAATATTCTTTAATTTTATAAATCAGTCAGTTTTAACTACCGGTTATGATTCCAAAATATTAAAAATGTTTTTTTCGGTGATGTTGCCAAAATATGAAATGTGTTTTTTTAAAGAAAGCGAAAAAGGGAAAAAAATTATTGAATTAATGATACAGATATTGCAAACGATTATAGAAACCTTTGCTTTGCATTTATTTTTTTAGAAGATATCACATTTTATATTTATGTTATTTTATCCAGTCACGTGCTAAAAGTTGCATTTCTTTAGACTTGATTTGCGATGATAGTTGTTTTTTTTTAATCTGAACTTCCGTCATTGTTTTCTTTTATTTTATCCAGTCACGTGCTAAGAAAACAAGGTTAAAATATTTCTTTAAAAATTCGTTAAAAATAGGAGCTTAAGTTATACAGTAAAACACTGATACCATTAGAAAGCTAATTTTTTAATCTTTAAATAGGTGTGAAAATCATGCTTATGCAATAATATTTTCGGAAATTATTGCGGAAAAACGTAAAATTTTAGCTTAAATTTTAATTTATTCAAATTCTAATTAAAAATTCGAAAAAAGGGCTCCGAGGTGCACATTCCCGACCTTCAAGGTATACATGTATCAAATTTGGTAGCTGTAGGTCCAATGCTCTGACCTGTTGAGCGCCAACACACACACACACACATTGAGCTTTATTATAAGTATAGATAATTTTATTTCTCTTTGCTTATTATTTCGTGTATGTCACAAAAAAAAAGATATATATTCTTTTAATTGTTATTAAAATCCTTTTTTTTTACCAAAGGTACTCAGCGTTACGAAAAATATAGAAGGGGTACACATATGTCAAAAGATCTTACTGATATTATTTTTGATGCTGTCCACCTGGTTTCAAATTAACAAATGCTTCACTCATTTTAGAGTTTATTGTGTTTTGTTCACCATTTTCGTCCCCTTTAAAATCAACAATGTTTATTGCTTGTTCTTTATCAAAGTTCACAATTTTTTAAAATTTCACAAAGAGGCTGTGAAATTTTTAATTGCGCAACGTTTTGAGATGATTCATTTTTATAAATTTTCATACTTCTTGAGAATTTGAATTTTGTCTTTACCGCTTAAGGCATCCGACTACGTTAAAAACACTATTTATCGACTCCATTGCCGAATTTTTTTTATTACTATTATTTCTTGTAGTTCCGACTTTCCTCTTTCCAAAACAGTTTATCTTTTCTAGGAAAAGGAAGACCTCACCGACCATCCAGGACGACACGTATTTTCAACTAAAATTTGTCTTTCATTTCAATTTTCTAAAAACTTTCATTTTCAGAAACATTCTCCACCGTTAACATGATATCCCCAAAACTAATACAGGTATTTACATTAAAATTTCAGCGTGTGTTTTAAATAACAGGGACAATGAAATAAACCAAAAGTTTTCTTGTTGGTGAAGTACTTTTTCATTTATAGGTGTTTTAGAACAATTAAGTTGCGAATTTATGGAAAAAATTGCATATATACGCATATTTTTACCCTTCACTTCTTTGCATCTCAAAACGTTTCTTAGATGTTTGTTCATTTCATTCATCATTATATTCTATAACTTGTGTACACAGAAAAATAGGACTGCTGTATTGCAATTTTGTTTGGAGTGTTAACCGTTTTGGTTCAATTTCATTAAAATGTATAACAAATTTTCCTATTTATCAAAATATACCGTATTTTCAAATAATTTTGTTGTATTTGTAGTGTCTATAATTGACAATACATCTAAAAACCAAAATTAGTTTTAATAAAATCTAATTTTTCAAAAAGTTTCCTTCAAACGTAGTCGGATACCTAAAATGAGTTCCTTTTCTTTTCATCCATATTATTTCCAAAATTTAATAACCGATAATGATGATTTATATCTGTTTATCAAATTTCAAGCGAGATTCGCATGCTGTGCAGCTTTCATTTTAGACCGATCCAAATTGATTTAGTCCTGATAAAAGAGTCAGAATCATGTGGAGTGATTGAGTCAAGAGTCATGTGGAAAATGATTGACAGATGCTTCTTTATAAATGGAGTAAAAAATTCCATGAAAGTCAATCAATCCTAAACACTAGTTAAAAATGAACAGTAATTCTGTATTTTAAACCTAATAATCTAAACCACTTAACTGCTTCATTATCTTCACTGTCTTATAAGATGACACCTTCTATTTTGGGAACATATCTTATTTGATTCAAATGGAAATCTATTGAATACTTGACTTATCTATGGATTCGAAGTAATTTTAAAATTGAATTATCATCGTCCTAGTTTTTTTTTTTTTTTACTTCCGACTATCAAAATTCGATAAATCGATGCATGGATATCACTCGGGATAAACAGTTAAGCCGCTTAATGGCGTATAATCACACTAAACGAATATTTTTGTGTTCAGTTCAGGATCAGAAGATTCCTTTATTATTAAGTAAATGGCAACAACAATCGTGGTTTTATTATTTGGCGCCCTTTGCGTTACTGGCAATCAAGAGAAAAAGTAAACCGCCCAACGTGGGGCTCGAACCCACGACCCCGAGATTAAGAGTCTCGTGCTCTACCGACTGAGCTAGCCGGGCTGGCGAAACAATAATTCATTTGATAAAGATTAACTTCGAAAGTTGTTATCATCGAAAACATTTGCAATTTCCCACGGTTCAATTTTTTTCTGATAATTCTCTCTAAATGAAGCATTTGAATCGTAGCTTTTAGAGTGCGCTTTACAAAAATTATTACAATTAATATTATTTTTTTATTACCATAACCTATTAATACTTTTTAAATTAAAATTTCTTTTAAATGGGATGTTTGAGAAATATTTTAGGAAATTGTAGAATTGGAAGGTATTAAGAGGAGAAAAAATTATTGATGAATCTACGCCATTTAACCATCTAAGACCCTAATGAAGACTCTAAGCAAGTAACACTGTATTTTGGGCCATACACTACACACATATCCTTGCTAAGCCACTGAAAACACACACACATATCTAACACAGCCTGTTTCATATTTATAAAGATAGAATTTTGGATTATTCACTCTTTTATTCATTTATTTGAATTCTGAAATATTTTATCTCCTATCTTCCCGATGATAGAATATTTTAGCATTTTCGAAGCTTAATTATCTTTTAACAAATGATGTAAGGAAATTTATGCTATTTACATGAGCTGTCGCTATCTAAAGAAATAGAAGAAAACAATAATAGCAAGATTTTAAAATGTATACAAAAAATTATTCCGAAATTTAAATCTAAACAGTAAAAGTGTTCCTAACAATAAAAAATTCCCCTTTTCCATTTTTTTTAAAAAATTATTATTTTATTGAAAAATGTGTGCTTTCAAAATTTGTTTCACTAAATTTATTTCAATTCTACATAAATTGAATTAACTGAAGTATACAAAATAAATTAACTATTACAACTGAAAATTATTATTTTTTTATAACTGGTTTTTTTTATATTATATATAAATGTCGGCAAAAAAATAATAATCAAATTTTGAAAATTGCTTTCTGTTTATTTACTGCATCGTTCCGCGAAATTCTGATTATTTCTTTTCTTGGCAAGGCATTCAGAAATGTTTCGGTGCATACGAAAGACTTGATTTGTATCTCAGAATAAAAAAAAAGAGGGAGGTCGGCACGTGTCCTCAGCCCCCCTCCCCCACCCCTTCATCTTCCGACGACGACCCCAGTTAAAGATGTGTGTTATATTTCTATTTTGCAAATGTAGCAGTACTGCTCCTACCTCCAGATACTGCTGTTTCCTGATGTTTTTCTTCTCTCTCGCTCTATGTTCTTTTATTCATCTTTTTTTATGTGACTTTATGTCAAACGATACTTTAAAAGTTTTCGTCTGACATCGGGGCATCCCCATCTGTGCAAAAGCTGCCGCCACAATAAAGTAAACAGAGATTTCCCTCTGCTCAGCAGGTGGAAATGCATTCCTCGTTCATCCCGCTCTTCATCATTCTCGTCTGCCGCTCCTTTCCCCCTACACCAGAGGTTCTGTGGGGTCAGGGATGGGGGCTCCCCGCTGACTTCGGAATCGTTTGCGATGAGCTGGAACGAGGTGTAACTCTTACGGAGAGAGCAAAAGAAAAAGAATCATAATAATGGTAAAAAGATTTTTGTTGTCTACGAATTTATTTTTTTGTGGTGTTGCTTCTCAGGATTCGAAATACAGTGCCCCTCCCAGCCCCAGGAACCGTTGACCGTACACTGCAAATTAAAGGAAGATGATTACACCAGAAATGTCACATATCGCCAATTTGGCGATACTCGAATGTTTACGTTATTTCTTTTGTAATCGGTTTCGGTTTAAAACTAAATATAGAAATAATTACATAATTTTTTTAACATTATGCTTTTTTTATGCTTTTATTAAACAATAGCTGTACAGAAAAAAATGTACCTTAATTGCGTCTTTTTTTTAAAAAAATAATTATTTAATGGAGAATAAAAATTTAATTAATAAGCAAAAAAAATCAAAAGATGAAGGACGGAAATTGGCAGAAATTAAGACAAAGTTTTCTTATTCTAATTGCAAATTTAGAGCACTAATTATGAGGTAAAAATCAATGTCTGAAATACTTTTAAAAGTTTTCTTTCAGAGTATAAAATTCATACAGAATTATTTGGAGTTAAAATTTTATTTCAAGTTGGCTATCTGACTTTTTTTTATGAATGCACAACTTTTAATTATTTTTACTTAGAAATCAATATTCAGAACATTACGGTTTGAAATACGTACTTCAAATACTTCATATTTCATATACTTCATACTTATATACTTCATAGGATCTATGCTAATATAAATTAGTTCTAGTTACAAAAGTCTAGTTTTTAATACGCGTTTTTTAAACATAAGTTTCTTGATCAATAGCACAAAAAAAATCTAAAAGCACCTGAATCTATTAAATAACTTAGTACAATAAAATCTTAAAATCGATGAAAACATTTGCAACAAGATCTCAAGGGCAAGTCTTCGTAATAAAAATCAAAATGGAGACCAAGTGTTCTTTTATTTATGAAGGTTTTCAAAATTAGCTATAATTATTCATTTTTCTAAATACAATTGAATCTTGTATATAACTAAATATAGCCCATTCAAAATCGTAAAATAGACAATTTTTATTAACTAAATGTAAGAACAAAATTTAAATTACTTAATAAATGCCATAAAAAAATTCTTAATACTTCGCGGATCCTTAAAAATTACAAGAGAGATAGACAGTTACCTGTTTCATTCATTTTATAATTAGATCTTGGTTAAGTGCAATACATTTTAAAAATTTATTACGAACAATCCGAAAAATTAAAAAGTACTGTGAAGTTAAGATAACTTTTAATAATGATAAATTGTAATAGCTTTTAAACTTAATTTAATCACAGGAAGTAAAAAATTTCTATATACAGTGCAATACAAATATATAAATTACAAAATATAATAAACCACAAAGTATAATAAATTACAAAATATAATAAATAACAAAGTATAATAAATTACAAAATATAATAAATTACAAAATATATAAATTACAAAATATACAAAAATATAATTTCAAAACCAACCGGAGTGATTTCCTTGAAACTTTCTCGCATCTCTCTAATAAAGGTATTATAGTTTCCCCCATCCTCTTTTATAAAATTGTGAATTGAACAAAGCTTGAATGTCACAGCTTTCTCAGATGTTTATTTTCAGAATCCAGCATATTAAACTCCTGTACTTTATATTACAGTAAAATGAATGTACATTTTGTACTTTTTTGATCGATTAAATCCAAAATTTATTAATAAGAAGATAGTATGGCGAATTTTATTTGTCTGAAATATTGAGCTTTTATTTATTGCCTTTACATGCATAAAAAAGAACAGATGGATGCCTAGAAAACAACTTTTACTTAAAATTTGATGAATATTTACATTTTATATGCTAAAACTAGTCATCAAATTTTATTCATTTAGCTAGTTACAATTTGCAGTTATGGTTTCACTTGTACTCCAACAGGCTAAGGAATTACCTGGAAATGGATTTCTCACAAAATTTGACAGAAATCTACATGTTTAACGTAAAGATCACATACCAAATTTCATTCATCTAGCTCAAAGCATTTTTGAATTATCGTATTCGTAGAGAGATAAACATAATTCCAAAAAATGCGTCTGAAACTCGCTGAATTTTCCAAAATCTCGAAGTCAAATTTTTTGATGAATACAATCTTTTTTTGTATATTTCATGTATGAAAAAATAATTATTAAAATAAAAAAATTAACATGGGCTTAGCTAGTACAAATTTTTCTTTAAATTTGTTTTACTCTCAACTTATTTTACTCTTGTTATTGTATGCTTACTTATAAATCATCGCATTCATATGATTTTTTTTAATTTCACCCGGATATTCAGGAATCTATGTATTTATAACTCTCTGGGGGGGAAACGTTCCACACATTAATATAATTACGTTCACAGTCTGATTTGTATAAAACTTCGTTTGCTAAGTCATGACGCCGTTCAACTTCTTTCAGATGGAATAGTACATCTAGGAAGGTTTTGAATTCCACCCCAGGCAAAGCATACCCCTCAGTTTCCCCTCCAAATCCGCCTATCTGTGTCAAAAGAGGGACGGCGAAGGTGTGGTGCTAAATTTTTAAACCCATAATTTTCTTCAGAGGTAAGGCACGCCCAAGTATTCGTCTATCTTCAAAAATATGTTTTTAGAGGATTAGAAATCGTTAAAATGCCAGCATTCGTGATTTATGATTCTGGCGGTTATTTTAAGAATTTCATTCTATCCTTTCCTTCTTTAAAACTTTGCAAATGTAACAAAACTTTTTAAGAAATATCATAGGATTAGTATGGTTATGCCTTGGAAAACAGCATAAAATTTAAATTTATGAGCAGTTAGTGTCATGATGAAGTCAAAATAAATCTAAATTATTATTATTATCATTACTACTACCAACCGTAAACCAGTGTTATTTAACCTTTAAGTATAGTGGAATTTAGCTAACTCGACTTTTTTTATACGCTATTTGATCTCTTTAATTTGGGTTTAGATGGAAATTTTATCTTCTAGTAGGAAAACGACCCCAAGCAGAATGCAAAATGCATATTGTTAAAATATGGCGTCTTTTCCATCATAAACAGCAGTTCCACACACTATCACAGTAACCCCTACATCAATGTCATTGAATATTCGTGGGCCATACTCGAAAAAAGCGGTTTAAAAACACAAAATTTGATACAAAACATATTTAACACAAGTGTTGCAAGAAAAATGGTGTAAAACATTTTCAGAACCACCAAAAATTGGTCGAATTGGTACCATGACGTTTAGAGGCCATTATAAGAGTCAAATGGCTTGCAACTTGATAGTGACACTTTGTTTCTGTGCGAGATATTGCAAAATTTCAAAAATTCATTCAATTTTTTTAGGAAAAAATCTGAATATGTTTATTTAAAGTGCTTCTGAAATTTTTCAATTTAAAAGTGTTTCGTTGATTTTTCTTTATTTTTACTCTAAATTAAATCATTTGTTATATGTAAAAATAAAAACATGTTTGCACTTCTCGGTAATGTGTTATTTATATTGAAATTCAGATTTATCAAGTAAAAGTAAGATGTGCTCTCAATTTTTTGAGCCACTGAATGTGTTAAAATATCGCATGTAAATCAACTTTAATTTGAGTGACTCTAAAGAGAAATAAAAACAAAATAGATTTTGTTTTTCAAAATAGTTTTTATTGTTTAGTTAAACGCATCCAAATATTGTGAAAATAATTCTTATTGAATATTTTTAATAATACCTTTGGTCATGAATACAAGAAGAGTACAAAAAGAAAGTACTATTATAATCACTAAAAAAATTCGAATTCGAATTTTTGATGAATCTCGATATTCAGATTATTCGAAAAATTCATTTTCTGGATTCTTCTTTGATCTCTTGAATTGTTATAGACTGATAAAATATCGACTGTAAATAAAATTTAACTTTAGTAATTTAAAAAGAAAACAAAATAAAACAGTTTTGGTTTCTGAATTCGTGAGCTAAACACATCCAAATCTTGTGTCATTATTAATTTTTAATAATGTATGTTTGCATGTTTCAATACATGAAAGATACAAAAATAAAAGTCTCTTATAACCGTCAGAAAATTCAATTTCCAGGTTTTGATGAATATCGATATATTCAGATCAGTCGAAAAACTCATTTTTGGAATTATTTTTGATCTCTTGAATTTCATATAAATGTAATGTAAAATATCGTCTGTAAATTAAATTTTATTTGAGCAACTCTAAATGAAAACAAAAAAAAAACAGTTTTTCTTTCTGAATTCATTAACTTAACACTTTCTATTCTGGTGTTCTTACTAATTTTTAGTGAATATTTTTAATACTACTTTTCTCTCAAATACAACAAATATACAAAAAGAAATTATTACTATAATGGCCAAAAAATTCAACTTAAAACTTTTGATGAATAGCGATATTTCAGACATTAGATATTCAGATTATTCGAAAAACTCATTTTTGGTATTCTTTGATCCTTTGAAATTCATATAAATGTAATGCTAAAATATCAAAAGTAAATTTAATTTAATTTAAATCATTCTAAATGAAAACAAAACAGGTTTTTTTTTTCTTAGTTCATTCATTAATTTAACACATTCGAATCAATGTGCATTTAATAATTCTTCGTAAATATTTTTTAATAATATTTTTCCTTGAATATAAGAAATATACAGAAAGAAAGTACTATTATAATCACCAAAAAATTCTACTTCGAACTTTTGATGAATCTCGATATTTCATACTCTCTATGATTGAAAAACTCATTTTTTAGAATTATATATGTCCGTGAACTAATTATTCAAAAATGCTTAAATGAAAACACAGATGAAATTTTATACAGTTTTTACGTTTTATATCAGATTTTTTTTTAATTTGAATTATATTTTTTGGACTTATATCAGGTTTCAAACGAATTCATCCATGAAAAGTCTGCTCGAGTACAAGTGAGTATTATAACTAAAAAGCATAAAGTGCTAGATCAATAAAATTTGGTGCAAAACTTCATCGCTTGAAACGTCTATTCATATCAAATTTTGGACTAAATCTTAACAAAGGATTCACTATCTGTTTCTAAAGAGTAAATGTATGTAATATAATAGCCATAAAATGCGACAATTTAGATAAATGAAATTTATTACATCATTTTGTTGATGAAATTGTGATAATATTTTCTCTTTAGCTTTGAATCAGCGGAAAACAAGTTCATCAGAATGCATGATCAACTATTTTTATTATACTACGAAGCAAAAAAGGCCCACCTGAGCTGTGTTATTTTAAATAAAAGTTTTTAAGAGACAGTGACACATTAATGTCATCCCTCAGAATTGCCTAATCTATGATTCGTGGGTAATTAAAATGTGATTATTCCTAAGGTAGTATGTTTTTTCTAAGCTCTTCAGTTTTAATGCTGAAAGAGATCTGGGGAGAGGGGAGCATCTTTATTAGGGAAGCATATGAGAAAGTTTCTAAGACACCATTCCTACGGATTCCATATTTTTATATTTTAATTCATTCAAAAAGCTTACAGCTGTACAACGCATTGAATCAAAAAATAAAAATATAAAAATTAAATACTAAATTTTTTTTTTATTTCAGAACATAGAAACATTAAAATGTTTTTTTTATTCACCTCCCTTAATGTTGTCTACAAAAATTTATTCTTAATTATAGCGATAACGAGTATACAAAAATGTATTTAACACCGCGGTCACATAAGCAAGTATAAATTTAAAGTGTTGCTATAGAATGTTTGCATCCTTGAGATTTGAACTTGGAACCATTGGGCCCGTAGCCGAGTGACATAACCCCTAGACAGAAGTGTACCTGTCTGGAAGTTGTTATGTGGCTTATGGACTTACCACCACAAATGTAATTAGAAAATTTATTTAAATACTTGGGACTAATATATTGATTCAAAATAATTTCATTTGAGAAATCATGGAACATTTTAGTTAAGCAGACTTCGATCAAAGTCTTCTCCGACAATTCGATTGCTACACATTTCTCATTGGGGTAATTTCTTGATAAATTAAGAGGTCACTTTGTAAATTCAATGCTAAATCGATGTTTATCTTGTTCATACATTCAACCTTTTAAGGCCTTATCACACGGTGAAATTTCGTCAGCACTTTTCCGTTTCTACCCTTAAGAACTGGTCAAGCAAGTTTCATAATCGACAACTTTTTCTAACCAGCTAGAAAATACCGTCGGAAATACTGTCCGCAAATGAAATTCAACCAAATCATGTTAAACTTTGAAGTGACGTCACACCAATGACGTCATTTTCGTTGTCGTTTGCTGAGGGAAAGAACCGACGATATTTTGCCGTGTGACAAGGCCTTTAGAGAGAGCACATTTACTATTGATGAACCATGTAATTCCAAAAAAATTAATTGGTTTGAATTTTTACATTCAATATTGAAACTTTGAAAATCTTCACAAGTACTAGAGATGATGTTTTATGTGTTGAGTTGCATGAAATAACTTTTAAGACATATTGTAATCGCTGATATATTTATAAAATTACATAGAAACTGTTATTTTGAATTTTCAAATGGTAGCTGAAACCAGCTATGGATTTAAATGATACGCAAGAAAGCAGCAACTTCCTTTACTATCGTTAGAGAGACGCTGGTTCTCTTGACGAAAATGTCCTATAAAAAACAGGAAAGTGAACTAGTTAAGGTTTCAGAGTAAACAAAACACTAAAACAATAAAAAATCTACACTGAGTGGCCTAATTATTAAGACCACCTAACAGTTTTTGGAAAATGAGCTATTGCGTCCCAGTGCTGCCACTAGAGAGCGCGATAGCTGCAAAAATGGAATGGAAGGCAAGTGAAACATCGATTGTACTGTGTTATTCATGGAGATATGGGCAAAATAGCAGCAATGCGTCAAATAATGGGGAATCTTAATGAAAGATCCCTGGGGTCAATTCATAGTCACGTGTCATCTACCCAACAAACCATTCGTGTCGAATTTTTAAGCGTTCTGAGCATGTTGGGAAATCTGCAGATAACGTTCATCCGATATATTAACACTGAAGTTAAATATTACGCTGGCCGAATGATTATATAAATCTTTTGATATTTTTAAAAAATAAATTAATATTATGAATTATTTTTTCCAAATTTTCGTAATAATGTAATATTACTCCTTATATTAAATTTCAATTGGTGTTTTCAATGTAATTATTGCTTTGCATAATTAATTAATATCGCTTTTTAATTAGTTTGATACCATTTTATTCTTTCCTTTCCCATACACACACACACATATATATATATATATATATATGGTTCAACAGATACATTTTGGCAAATGGATATGTCAGTGTTTTTGAAAAATTACATATGTTCTTTTATATAAATATTATTTAAATGTTATGGAATGTTGGATTTTATGAATATAGTTTCTTTTAAATATGTTAACATTTTTAAGCTTACAAATAAAATCATTACATTTTTTCTTACGTAAATAATTTTATTAATATTGAGACTTTGAAGTTTTCAATTTGCTCAGAGAAAAGAACATTAAACTCAAATTTGTATATATTGTATAAATTATGATTTCAATTTCAAATTATACAATATAAAATATATAGGTGCCATTTTTTAAATCTATGCACTTATGAATCAGTTATTTCTTTTTAGTTTGTTGGAATCTCTAAAAAACAAACAAACAAATAATAAATATTTATATCATGATTTTTATTCAAACATTACAAAAAAAATATATAAATAAAATAAATATGAAAATATAAATAAAATAAATATGAATAATTATGTTTAAAAATATGATCAAATGATTTTTTCAATGTAATCAATCACCTATTTAACATAACTCAAAAATTATTTATTATTCTAGACATTTAGAAAGAATATAAACATATCATGACAGGAATGTCAAAGTAAAAGAGGAAATCAATTTTATTTAGCAGAAACATTCTAGATACAAAGCAGTTTTTTTATCCCCAATAAAAGCATAATGTCGAGCAGTATGCTTTTAAAGTAGAAAGTTTCTGAAATGCATTTTAAAATGCTAAAGCTACATTGAATGAATATCATAAAATAAAAACGTATAATCCAGTAAATTTAATTAACACGAGTAAGATCATGATAAATACATATAGATATAGAAATTAAATAGGATATAAAGAGGAGTTTGGGATACAGTTTTATGTTTTTAAAAAATTTTATGATTTAAAATTGATATATTAATAGAAATAGGGAGAAAAAAGTGAAACAACCATGTAGCAATTAAATTGGAAATAAAAAATTCATAATAAATGCTGATATGGAAATTGATTTTCAATGAAAATATCAGTAAAAACAGAAATCATTGATGTCCATAATGATATAACATGACATTATAACAATCAATTTCAGTTTAAATACAAGAAATAAAAATGATTATTACTCCTTTGTTATTAAACATGATTACACTGCAATAATCCAATAATATGAATTACTAAAAGATAAAGAAATCTTTAAGATACATAATAAAAAAGTAAAACATCATTATTCATTTTATTTAAATACCATCAACTAAAAATCATATAATCATATTTTGTGTAGTTTTTGTTCAATTTGGAAATCTTTATCTCATCATAATATCATTCGGTTCTAATACATGCATCAGATAACTTTTAATAAAAAGTTGCTTGTCAGGTATGCTGTCGCAGTATAAAAATTATTGCAATAGTTTTTTGTTTTTGTTTCTTATAGTTAGTAAATGGGCACACATTAAATAAATCCTTTAAAATGATCGTAATATATCCCCGACTTCGAAACAGGCTTACAACCTTCTATTCCAGAGCTAACAACACAATTCAGGATTGTTGAAAGGAAACTAAAAAAGCATTAAACGGCAATCAGCCTTCAATTTCACATTAAAGTATCCAGCATCTCACTATTATTCTATCTTTTAACATATAATAAGAGGAAAGAAAATTATTTAAAGTTACAACTCCAAATGTAAACAAAAATTCCGCTTCATACGTGACGGATAATATTAATGACAGACTCTTCTACTAAAGCTTTGCGGATGAAGCTTTAATGCCATGCCGTGTATGACACGTGACTTTTACGTCACATGAATTGACTCCATTACGAACTTTAAGTGAAGTGAGCTGCCCACATTACACTGTACAGGTTATAGGAGATGAAAAGACTAAAGGAACTGCTGTAAACCTTGAACAAAAGCAGACGTCTCCAAAGGCGCATAAGGATTGGACAGTAAATTACTAAAAAACAGTTATGGAGTCTGATGTACTATGTTTTCAATTGTATAATGCAGATAGCAGGGTTCGGATATGGCAAAAACAGAACGAAAATGTGCACTCAAACTACATTGCCGCAACACTTCAAGCTGGTGGAGGTGGTATTATGGTTTTGGGGGATATTTTCTTGGCATTACATATGTCCATTGATTATTGAGGGAAAACATTTGAATGCCCAAGGGTATTTAAGTGTTCTCGCAGATCAAGTACATTCCATTATGTTATTGAATTTATCCTGCCAGGGATGGATACTTTCAGCAAGATAATGCTCCTTGTCACAAGGCTGGTATTATCGTCAAAGGATTCGAAGAACATGGCACTGACTTTACCTCCCTCGTTAGCCCGAGCAATCACAAGACCTGAATCTAACTGAGAATTTGTGGGATGAGATTGAATGGAACATCAGGCAGCTGGATCCAGAATCATCCAACTGAATTAACTGAAAAATGCATTTCATCAGATATGGGGTCAAATACCTCCTACCAACATCTCACAGAATCTGTGCAAGAAAAATGCGAGCAGTATTACGGGCTAAAGGTGGTCCAACGCTATATTGATGAGTAGTCATAATAATTTGGCCACTCAGTATATGCGAAGAGGATCAAGAACAAACGCGTATAATTTTGTGCAGAAGAATAATTAAAGAAAATGCAATGAATTACAATATGAAATGAAAATTAAGGCATTACAATTTATTAACTTCCTGCATAACTGCTGTTCATGTTGAGACATTAATCTCAGAAATTTATCAATTGAAATTTCTTATCTCAAAGAACACCATCTGCTCTTATGAAGTCGTCATCACAGTCAAATTTTTAATTGACTTTGATCTTTTTCATGGATCTAAATAGTTGGAAATTTGAGGGTGTCAAAGTTCAGGGCAGTAGTGGGTATTTCAAAGTTTCTCAATAAAATCCTTGCAGTTTTGCAACAATGGGCAGGCGGCATTCCATGAAATCGGAATTTTCAAACTGATCTAGATTTGGGACATATGCATCGACACCATTATGCCAAAAAGTAATAAATTGGTGGTATTTTTATTTCCATTTCGTAATGTCAGCCCTCAATTTTTTATTATTCAGTACTAAGCTATATGCGTGCATTTTTTATTAATACCTCTTTGAAAGATAGGAGGGTCTTTAAATTTTAAGAAAAAAAGTTTGGAAACTGCCGATTTTAATATTTCTATTCATTACCATTGGTGAACTCCTTAACCAGAGCTATACATCAGATGTGTCTTCTTATTCGAGTTTCTGAAGCTACCTCTGATAGAAATGATGATGTGTATTTTTTCAGACTGAAAAAAAAATGTCATGCTAGTAGACTTTTCCAAAAATGTACATCAAAAATTAGCATTGCACAATGGTTTGAGCAATCAAATTGCTACGGATTGTATAAAAATCATTTCAGTGAAGTTTTCTCTTTCACTCCTTTCCTCCAAGAAAACCTGGACCAAAGATTTTTATCACCTTATCCAGAAGTGCCAAACTGTAAAGAAAGACGTAGGATTATTCAAGAAAATAAGCGTCTGTTCAGCCTTGGAACCTGTATTTGGAGCTACACTGATGGAAAAAAAAATCCCAACACCAAGAAAAAATCATTGTACAGTAATGAAATTTTAGGAATACATTTGTCTGGGTAACATATTTAATTGATTAAAGTTTCAAGATCACAGGTAGAGCCATTTCAAATGTGAAAGGTTGGTACATTAGTAACCGGTGTAACCGCCAGAATTTTGAATGCAAGCATGCAAACGTGCATGCATTGTGTCGTGGAGATGTCGGATATCAGTTTGTGGGATGGAGTTCCATGCCTGTTGCACTTGGGCGGGCAATGCAGGGACGGTTAATGCTGGTTGTGGATGACGCTGGAGTTGTCGTCCAATGATTTCCCATACGTGCTCGATTGGAGAAAGATCTGGTGATCTAGCAGTCGAAGGCAACATGTCGACACTCTGTAAAGCATGTTGGGTTACAACAACGGTATGAGGGCGAGCGTTATCCTGTTGGAAAACACCCCCTAGAATGCTGTTCATGAATGGCAGCACAACAGGTTGTATCACTAGACTGACGTACAAATTTGCAGTCAGGGTGCGTGGGATAACCACGAGAGTGCTCCTGCTGTCATACGAAATTGCTTCCCAAACCATAACTCCAGGAGTAGGCCCTGTGTGTCTAGGCCGCAGACAGGTCACTAGCAGGCGTCCACCTGGCCTCCTTCTAACCAACAAACGGCTATCACTGCGACCAAGGCAGAACCGGCTTTCATCAGAAAACACAACAGATCTCCACTCCGTCCTCCAATGAGCTCTAGCTTGACACCACTCACATCGCAAACGGCAGTGGCTTGGAGTCAGTGGAATGCACTGTACAGGGCGTCTGGCTCGGAGCTGTGCTTGAAGTAACCGATTTGTAACAGTTCGTTGCGTCACTGTGGTGCCAACTGCAGCTCGAATTTCAGCTGCAGACGCAGTAAGATTAGCCACAGCCATACGCCGAATACGACGGTCTTCAATCTCAGTAGTACCACGTGGCCGCCCGGAACCTGGTCTTCTTGAGGAAGTACCTTCCCTTGACCACTGTCACCAATACTCATGCACAGTGGATACATTCCTGCCAAGTCTTTCAGCAATATCGCGGCAAGAAAACCCACCTTCTCGTAGCCCTACAAGACGACCTCGTTCAAACTCAGTGAGCTGTTGCTAATGGCTTCTTCGTCTTCTCAGAGGCATCCTTGACTAACATTAACCCACTACGTCAAATCTCAACTGTAAATAACGATCATGAACCTTACAGTGCTTATTTAAAGCAAACCTCATTTGCATGTTCACAGTGTCGCTACTAGCGCCCCACTTACGCGCGTAGCTCGAAATTTGAATCGACGTCATCTTTCAGATGTATAAACATGCCTACCGAATTTCGTTTATCTAGCACAGCTCCTTCCTAGTGTTGGGATTTTTTTTCCATCAGTGTATTTGGATAAAAAGGTTATGATATTAACACAGTTGATACTGGCATAGGTCACTGATTTCTCAAAATTATCGCTATCAGGCAAAGTGTAACTGAAAATTTTGCTTCATAATTTGATAAAGTTGAGTTTAATATTTATGAATTAAACTAAATGAAGGGAAAATTGCATTCTGTTGGAAGAAATATCTATTGCTTTTATCTTTTTACTAATTTTTAAGTATTTTTTAAATTTAATTAATCTATTAAAATTGTTCAGTTTTATGAACCAGCGCAGTTCATTCCCCATTTTAGTCCTAAATTACATTTTTAATACGAATCAGAGGCAGATTATTTAATATGCGATTGCCTAAGAGGCCTAACAATTTTAGGAGTAAAAGAATTTTTTTTTGCTGCAATTTGTTCTTACTTAAAGGTCAGACAATTGAATTTATTCAAATTAAAAGTAAGTATTATTTAAATTAATTTTGGTATATCATTCTAGCAAAGTTTCTAATTAATTACAATTTGTAAATTTTATATTATGTTATTTTATAATTTCAAAAAAGATGTGATGCTTTAAAATTTTAAAAAATATTAGGTACAATATTAAATATTATTTAGACTGGGTTAAGAAAAATATTGTCATCTTTTAAATTTTATTTTAACTTGTGCATTTCCTAATGAGGAATATTGAAATCAACTTTTTAGAAAGTGGTTTATTTTTGTTATTCAAAATTTTCCACTGAACATTAATTATTTAAAAGTTCAATTAAAATCGATTAAAAAATATTTGGTTTTGTACATTTGAAAGGGGAAAAAACCACCGAGAAGTACATTGGCTAAGAGAACTTAGGAGACTCCATCTGCCTTGCATACGAATAAATAGTACTAATCTTAACAAAAGATATTAGGCGAAATTAAATAGAGAAATGCACTGGAATTTCATATCAAAGGAAATTCCTTCACCACGACAATAATGATAGAATACCTATGGTAATTTTTGTAGCGTAGTAAAATATGAAAATATTTTATTTATTTTTATACTAAGTCATTCGATAAAAGATTTTGTGTTCTATTTGCAAAACTGAGAACACTTGAATTGAAAATGCTTTGCAAAATAGAGGTACAATATTTTTCCTTCTATGTTCAGTTTCTGTAGATGGCATAGGATTACTACATTATTATTTATTAGATTATATTCTTAATTATATGTTATTAGCAAATCATATTATCTATATATAGTAAAATAATTAATCATGGAAATAAATCTCCAATTTTTTTAAAGAAGGGACGACACCCTTCAAATGTTCCACATCTAAACATATTTTTAATAACAACTATATATCACTGCCTTAGAGTAATTAAAACTGATCTAGTTGAAAATTTCAAAAAAAAATAATAATAAATTCCTGCAAACGAGCATAACAGAGACGTTACTGATAAGTAAATTTAAATAATAGGGGGAATTTTCCATTCCTTCTACAAAATTAAATTTAAAATCGTCACTTCCGGTTAGGTACATATTCCAATATCTTTGGAGAAGGCTTCCCCAACTTTTTGCATTTGTGGCTACCACCACCCTTTCTATCTTTTAGAAAAATTCGACTACCTTATCGCAAAAATTTCATGCAAATGAAAATAAGCAATTTCAAAATATCAGTGAATTATTAATTAATGATAAACAAAAAAAAAGCTATTAAGTGTATTTATTCGCAAAATTTTAAAGAAGCATTTTAAACTAAAATGAATTTTTGTTTCTAATCTGTTTAAATATGGCACAAACATGTGCTGGCTTTATTTTCGTAGCCCCCAAAATTAATTCTCACATACTCACACACTTGAAGCGCGTTGCTTAGGAAACCATTTAATAAGATAAATTGGTGTAAGGTCAAACTTTCGCGCAAGGTAATTCTTTAATGATTATCGATTTCTGGAATCTGAAACCTTTGTAACATTAATGTTCATGAATTAAAATATGATAAGATGCACAAAAATATGCAGAAGGTTTTCATAAAATACAAAAAAAATTTGCATTTAAAAAAAAAATCGAAAATTAAATAATATTTAAAGACGAAACATCAAAGTAGGAAATATTGATAATGATCATTACGGTTGATCAATTGTTTAACAACCTATTGCTATTTGAAGTAAATATTAGAGACACAAACACAGATTACATCAACCTTTGATCTTAAAGGTGAAAATAAAAAAAGACTAGGGAAATAGGAAATGAATTTTAAAAAAGTATGCATTTTAATGTATGAAGATAACGTTTTTGCATCTTTATATAAATTTAATCGTCTGAAATTATATTAATAATTTTAAGTAAAAGCTATTTTACTTCTATTAGAGGGAGAATGTTCATTATAAATTTGATTTACAGGGAGTCATTCATCTGATTGTATTTATTTAATATAATCATATTGTATATATTTTCTATCATATATCTAACATTCCATGGAAGTCATTTATATACAATAATGTCACGTCACATGATGTTTACATATGAATATATCATTTAATATTTAACAACATTGTAGGCTATAGTGTCCTATCACCACTCTTTACCTCCAAAATGTGCAATCATTTCATAATTTAATTGAACCTTAGCCTTTAACACATGAACGAGAATCGGTTCTCTTAAACACATTTATCACTATGCGAACAAAGCGATTTAAAAAGAAAGAAATATTATCAGCTATCGTCCAGGCCTTTCAATAACACGGTTATGGTTTTCATAGTTACTGCATTGCGTGTCTGTTGCGAAGTTGTTTTGTATGATGATATGTAAATAAACCTCGTGTTCTCTTGCAGTACAAGGTTTTTTATAGGATTTCGTTGATTTGAAGTATTTAAAAATGTCTCTTACTTGTTTGTCCTGTAACGTAGTTTTTTCAGTTCCTGAGCTTCATCAAGAACATTATAAAAGTGATTGGCATCGCTATAATTTGAAAAGAAGATTAGCTGAATTACCATCTATTACTAAAGAGGAATTCGAAAAGAGAGCCGAATCTACCAAAGAAATTCAAGGTAATGATAAAAGGTTGTCATTGCGTTGTGATGTCTGTAATAAACATTTCTCTACTGAAAATGCCAAGAATAATCATTTAAAGTCTAAAAAACATCTTGACAGCTTGAGTGAGTTCGCTAAGGATAAGGATAAAAAGGCTAGCAAAGAAGTTCGCACTGTTGATAAAAAAGCAAGCAAAGTTGGTGCATGTTCTGATGATAAAAAGATAAACAAACCTGAAGCAGTAGAAAATGACATGGATGTAGATGACGATGATGATGGAGAATGGGAAAGTTGCGATGATAGTGATGATGACGAAAAAGTAATAACTGAAGGAACTCTTACTGTAGAAACGAATGACTGTTTATTTTGTAATCATCAGAGTCAATCTACAGAAGATAATGTTACACATATGAAGGAAGCGCATTCATTTTTCATTCCTGAAAGAGAAAAGCTTGTGCATCTTGATAAATTTATAGGATTTTTAGCCGTCAAGATACACTTTGGAATTTGCTTATGGTGCAATGGAAGAGGTAAACAGTTTAAAACTGTGGAATCTCTCAAAAAACATATGATTGATAAAGGACATTGCAAAATTTTGTTTGAAGGAAAAGCAAAGTCTGCTTATAAACGATTTTATCAAGAAGGAAATATTGATGCTGAAGAATTTGAAGAAATTGGAGAGTTTGATGAAGCTGAAGAATATGATGAAATGGAAGAATATGATGGTTCTGATGAAGAAGAAGGAAGTATTGAAAAGCTTTTAAAAGATGCAGATTACGAAGTAAAATTACCATCTGGAGCAGTTCTTGGACATCGTTCCTTAGCCATATATTATAAACAAAATTTGAAACCCGTGAATTCTGATACACAACAGAAGGTAAAGAGAGTATTACAACAATATAAATCTTTAGGATACACTGGGACAAGTGGTCCACTTGCTTTAAAAGTTGCTCGTGATATATCTTATGCCCAGAACATGAAACAACGTTATAATCTAAAATTGAGTATGAAAATGAATAAACTGCAGCCTCATTTTAGACCTCAAGTAATGTTCTAGATTGCTTGAAATAAGTACTTGTTCCTTCTGTTTGATTACTTGTTATTAAAAATAATTCTGATTACTTACTGATTTTATTTTTCAAGTTGTTCTTGTACTGTTTTTTTAAGTGAATAGACATTGTCATACAAATTTATTCTGCCATACAGCTAACAGTAAAAATTAAAAATAATATCTTAAAGATTATATCTTTCATTTAATTTACATAGTTTATTTCACTTACATAATTATTATTAAAGGATTAAAATTAAAGACATGTTTTAATAATTTTTTTTTTTTTTCATTTTTCATTACATTTACATTCTATATTTAGGGAATTTTAAGAATTATGTGTTTGAATATAATTTATTAATCATATGACATAAACCAAATTAATTACTTGAAAGCTATTAATGTGCAATTACCATTTGAATTATTTATAATCGATCATCTGTGTGTCTGAGTAAAGTTAAAATGAAAATTTAATCTCATTATACAGCTAATTTGAATTTGTAGATTCTGATATGATTTAAATATATAATATAGATTATGAAAATATAAGCAGAAGTTTTTATTTTTTATTGCTGCTTAACATAGTTCTAATATTGCTATTATTTATCATAAATTGAGTTTTTTAATAAACAAATTTGTATGACTGTTAGTTATAGTACAAAATTCTAACAAGTTGCCAGTTCTTCTAGGCAATATTAATTCAAAATAAAATACAAAATTTTCAAACATTTTTCTTTTTTCTCTCATAAATACTAAATAACTTAATTTTCCTTTTTTTCTTACTAACTTACAATTTATATATGTAGTCATATTTCTTTCTTTTGTTAACAGCCTTTTATAGATAATTTGATGTAAATTTTGATTTGATTATTTTTTTTACCAATATTCAATTCACTATTAATTTTTTTTCTATTTAAAAGGCATTTACTATCATTTATAAAACTGACTCAGTTGAAATTTTGAAATCTTAGTTCTGTTTCATTTTATTTTCCCTTGAAAAATGTTACAATTCTTAAAGAAATAAAATTTATTTTAAAGATTGTGCTGGGAAAAGTGCAAATACGGGAAAATAAATTTTTTCGTTTAATTGTTAATTTTTTAATTCATGATAAAAATTTTATGAATCAACTAAACAAAATTATTTCATTTTTAATATAATCTTTGGCCATTTATTTTATTCGAAATAGTAAACACACTTTTAATTTAAAATTCTTTCTAAAGAAATAATAAAAAATTGGAACTTCGTAAATGAATGAAATTTTGTACAGATATGTTTATCATTTCTATATATCAGAGTAAAAGATGCTAAAAAGTATTGTGTTATTGTTTTCACAAAAAAATAAAGGCCTGATTTTTTGATACCAGAACTACTAAATCAATTAAAATTACTGTTCGATATCTGTTGGAATCTGTCAGCCAATCTCTGGTTGCTCTGATGTTAATTATTTGTACAATAATGGTATGTGTGTCTCTGTTCCAAGTTATAATGTTGGTATTTATAAAATTTAATACACATACACACATGTACTATTATTTTCTGTAAAAATATTTCTCCAAGTGCAATCACAATATGTATATATATATATATATATTATTTGCAATATCCACAATAATTAATACACTATGCATTTTCTCTTTTAAAATGGAAGTATAAAAAAATAATTTTAATTTGGTTTGATCTTTCTTTTCACAGAATTGAAATTTGTATAATTTCTATTTTTACACTTTTGTAATTTTCTTAGTTTTATTATCATGTCTTTATTCAAAAAGTCGGATTTCTGATCTAACAAATTTTATTCTGTGTTTATTTAATTGAAAGTGTCAAAAAGAAATCAAATTAAAATGTTATTTTTTGTAATAACTGATAATAAGGGCCCCATGACAAATTTTTTGGATGTTTTTAATATATGGCAAGACTCTCATTTATCTTTTTTTCCTTTGTTAGTTTTATTTAATCAATAATTTTACTCTCCTTTAAATGCTTGATTAACGAACAAATTGAATAAACTAATCAATTAAATTGAACCACAATAACTGTGCTAACATACACAGCTTCCTCATGATCAGAATGAGCAGTCTACATAGCAGACTTTGGAGGAATACTAAACAATTTTTCCTAAGGATGATAAACATTAGATGAAAGGAAGGAGAGCTGCATAGTTTTTGTTTTAAGTGTCAGCAATTTTCATCTTTCTTTCTTGCTGATTAGATGATTGATCAATTCCAATGATGACGCATTTTGTTTATAAAATTGTATTTGTTAAAAACAAATTGTGTACATGTTTTGTGTTTTAAAAACATGTTTGAAAATTTGGAGTATAATATTAAATTATATAAACTTTTTATCTTGCCTAAAATAATTTTTTACCATAAATATGCAGGGAGGTTTTTTTTTAATTTAAAAAAGTATAATCTAAATCTAATTTGATCTCTTATTCAAGTTCATTCCTTTAATAAGGTTTCATAAGAAATGAAGACTAAGGATTAAATAAACTTTTTGTTTAAAAAAAAATTAATGGTACATTAAAAAATTCGAATGTTTGTTGAATTTGTGTTTTATGGCATAAACAAAGAATTTAAAATGGTTAATTTTAGATATCATTATGAAATAACTGGCAGAATTGCTTTCAATTTAGTGGCACTGCAAAAGATACACTTTTTTAACATGACTGGAGATAACTCAGTATCTTGTTTCAATCTTTACATTTTAATATATATTTAAAATTTTCTTTTTTTACTAAATACTTTCTTATACTAGAAATAATAATAATCCTAACTGAACTGAAATGAAGACATTTAAACTGTATACATAAAATAAAAATTTCAAGAAATTAGTTCTAATTCATTTTATCCTACTTGGATCTATATGGAACCAAATTTGGCTTGATATAGGTCTAACCTATATTAACAATGGCAATTTGTTCTCAGCTTAGTCCATACCAAATGTCTTGGATATATGTTGACTTATACTGCCCATAAAATAGCTTTAGATGACTTAAAGCAATATCTCATTAATCATACCACCTTTTAAGAAATTTCAAATTGGAAAAGTTTTTACTAACATTAATTAAAAATACTGTCATTCTGATTTATATTTCCAATAAAATATTTTCCTACGTTAAATCAGAAATTTAAGTAAATTAAATAGTAAACTACTCAGAATTCACTTTAAAAAATAATATAATTCATATTATTATTTTTTGAATTTGTTTCAATCAATCTAAATTGTGAATGCCTAGCATTTGATAATATTGTGTTATTTTCTCTAAGGATCAAAAAATTTAAACATTAACATATTGCTTGCAACAAACAGCAATATCAGAGCTATACAACATAATTGTCAGTCATATTATGAAATTAGATTTATATTCAAATATTTTTTTTATTTAACAAATATGTATTAACTTTCATAAAACCATTTATGAAGTGGCATCAAATCTTTATTGTAAAGATAAATTGAAATTCAATTTGCATTTATTAATTCCTAGATAAATTTATCCCAAGAAAAGGAAGGAACTTGAAATGCAAATATTATAGTATTTTATTCAATTCTTTAAAGGGCTTTTTAAAAAGAAAAGAAAAAATCATGGCATTATAAAATATTTTTGGAATTGAAATAAATTTAGAACAAATGAACTTAGTTTATTAGATAAATTAATTTGGTAGTTTCCTTAAAAAATTTGGCAAGAAATTTTAGTCAACTTTTTATTCACTGCATTAGGTTCAGGCATTTTACTACATCAAAATAGTAACTAATTTTTAAAACTATATTATATGACCAAAGTGTTTATTATTTTTTTAATATTTCTAAAATTATCAGAAGATAACAGCTCTAATCAGAAGTGATAAAATATCTTAACACAAACATTGAAGTATTTGGTGGTATGTTTATTTCCCATGGTGTACCCAAGAATAATAACTTATTCTAATTCATTCATATTTGTAAGGCAAATTTGTATTTGTAACTGCCCTAACATAGTATAAACCTAACCTAAAAGTCATTAATAAATTTAATTTTTTAAAAAAGAAAAAAGCATGTATGACACTAAAAATTAAACAACTGCAAATACTTTTTTCATTTATTTTTAATACACAAATATCCATTATGAAATAATGATTACAATTATTTGGCAAAATATCCAAGGTATAAATCTATCAAGACAAAAATATTGAAACAAATGTTTTGATACAATAATAAATATAAGCAGAGGCATTACAAATGTAAAATTGAATTTATGTTAATATAACAGGAAATTACAATTTGCTAGTATTCCCCTCTTTTTGCACAAGGCAAATACTGCATTTGTTTTAAGTATGCATAAACCTGCAATTCTGTAAATTCAAGAAAATATTTCATAAAAATCACTTAAAAGATTATGATCCAGTTAATTAATATTACTGAATCTTTACACTTAATATTTAATAAAAAGAGACGTGAAAAATCTTTCTTAACAATAATATTAAAAAATCAGTTTCATAATACAATAAAATAAGACATTGCTATCTAGGTGAAACGGGTTCTAAGGAATCTTCAGGGTCAATAGCTGAGCTCTATAAGGAAGACCAGAAGCTGAAATGAAAAAAGATTAAAATATTTTTAATTAAAAGCAAAGTTAACATTTGATCAGAATATGATGCAGTGCGGTCAAAGAAAATAATCCCTCCACCCTTCCATTTTTTAATATGGTAATATAAATTTCAGCTATGTAAATAATATAAATTGGAAGAAAATAATTTTGATTAGCTAGTAATTGGAATGAATGTATAACTATATCATCTTTTAAGTGATTGTATTAGTCTCATGCAAAAAATATGGTGAAATTTATCGAGTGTATTTTTATTGACAGTTATTATAAATATGCAAAAATCAAGAAATCATAAAATTTTAAAACAGAAAATGATAATATCTTGTAACTTCTTCAACAGGACAAGTGTTCTGTCACATACTTATTCTTATCACTACTATTAGTACTCTTATTTTACAGCTTTTTTTTTTATCTGGTTTATTATTATTTTAAATTTTATTAATTTCAACAGAATTTTAAGAAATTATGATTCCTTATGAAATTTTACAAAAAACTAATTAAATCATATAGAAAATAACTTGATACTTGCCTGGTATAAATCAGAATTTCTATATTATGTTTCATTGTACATTCAAATACTTTTTCCAAATTAACTTCTTGAAATGGCAAAAAATGCACTTTATTGCTTAGTATATCAACTTACGTAGAATAGGTTTTTGATTCAAAAAGACATTCAGCAGGGTTCTTAAACATCACTTTTGCTTAGTATATCAACTCTTATACACTATATTTTGAATTCAAAACATATTCAATTAAACACATCAATTCCGGCTTCTAACAATTGCACAATAGATATACACAGCTTTCATTAGTTTCTTGAATTCAAAGCATTCTTTTTAAACATTTTAAATCAAAATACATCCAAAGTAATACAACTTTCAATTACTTGTGATGATACTTCAAAATATTATACAATATATTAAAAAAGAGAAAGACGGCAATGAAATAAAGACATATTAATCTTAACTGTAAGTAAAACAGATTCAATTATACAAGCAATAGTCGCCATTAATTATACAAGCAATAGTTGTAAATTCACATCTATAGATTTTGTTTAAAGATTTCCATTAAAGTTATTTAAAGGATTGAAATCTAGTAGTTACAGTAGTGTTCACAGGGACCACATAATCTAATAATGTTATTTTTATAGTGTTTGGCAGTAAAGAACAAGATTGAGGAGATGAATATGTTAGAGGTCTACCATGCTGCATTAGAAAATAGGCCTCACTAATTTCATTAAAAATAAAAAGATTATTCTAAATAGGATTCCTGTTTTTTAGAAGAAATTCACTGAACACTAAATAAATAATAAAATATAAAAAAGTCAAATATTAAAATATCTACAGAAAAAAAACTACTGGAAGAAAACATATCTTAATTTTATTTCATTGTGATTTAATTATATAAATTAATGACAAATTATATATGAAATTTGCAGTTTCTATGTAGTACTTACCTCATTTTGGTAGATTAATATAAAATACATAGTTAAATAATTATTTAGAAATGCAAGAGAAAACAACAGAAACAAATTATTCTCTTTTGGGACAAAACTAAAACTGTCAGTAAAAGTTAAATACTTACCATTGCATGCTGAAAACATTCAGAACCAGTTAAGCTGTTCAATCATAATTTAAGTATGAAACATTAACACTGTTAATAAGGATAAATGCATAGCTAAAGTATAGTTACCTTAACTAAATAGATCTAATTGTTGAGCTTCTTTTTCATAACTAAACAGTTTATATAATTAGGTTGACCATTTCTAGTTCCATGAAAAGCAAAGCATATACTTTAGATGCAGCAAAGTCCACAATAGAATTAGTCCAATGCAATAATTGCATTCACACACAGTAAAAATATAAATAGAAATATTTCTTTGGTATTGATATACCAAAAATCATTGCCAAAGAAACAAGAAATTATAGAAGCCATAAAAAAAGTATATTTTTACTGAAGTCTTAATAAGTAAGTTAAGCCTTATTAAGTAATGTTACCGTAAAAACAGGAGTAATAAAATATTTACAAAAATCTTCAAATCAGTCACTGTAAATTCACCAGTTTTTAAACTGAGACATTAAAATTTTGATCTATATCATTTAATTTAAATAAAAATGAATGCAAACTCATCTCTATTCATCCATTAATGATGTCTTTCAGTTCAGCTGAAATAAAACTAATACTTACTGTTCAGATCAAAAATTGCAGTCTTACTGAAACTTATAGTAATGCTAATTAATACAGCATTTACTGCCATCACTTATGCAAAGTCGATTTTGATCATCTACATGCAAACAAACAAAAATTCTTTTAATTTTGGTTGCAAAATTCAACATTTTTGAAAATTCATGCACTACTCATTAAATAATTCTGTCAAAATATTCTAATTAAAACTTATACAAGTCCATTTCTTTTCCTGTGTAGCCTCAGTTGACAAGGATTCTTTAAAAATTTTAGGATTACTCCTCAACAAATTTTCTATATCTACTGCATTAGTAATAGGAATATACTTATTTACATGAGCATGTATATTATCCACATTTACTCCATCTGGATGATCAAACAAAAAAACAGAAACCAAAGAAACAATATGAATTTCATTTTGATCAATTTCATCTGTATTAGACTGAGAAGCAACATCAACAACAGGATTTTTTTGTTCATTATTGCCATCTACAATTGAATTAGTTTTCTCTTGGAGTCTTTTTTTCTTTTCTAATTCAGACCTTAATTTTAGAATTTCATTTTCATTTTCTTGGCATTTTGCTTTCATTTCTTCTATTCTTTGATACACAGTACTTAACTCATAAGTTAAACTACCAAGTTTAGTTTGCATTTTATGAACATTATTTTCTGCCTGCAAAACCTCAGTGTCCATATCATTTGATTCCTTTTCCTCAACTGCACTACCCACATAATCTTTCAAGATATTCTGCTTCAGATTCAAAATATCTGATAATATCTCTTGCATTTTCTCCAAATGATTCTGAGTGAAATTACCCCACAGGTTTTGTCTTTCTACTGCCTTGAATACTTTTTCAATTTCATTCAGCTGTAATTGAAAGAAGCAATTTTTGTTCAACAAATTTTTCTCAGTCCTTTCAATTTCCTTCAGATATTCTTTTTGATCAGTTTGTAATTTCTCAACATGATTCCAACATAACTGTATCAAAAAATAAAAATGTGCAGAATTACTCTCATTGCATTCTTTTCTCTCTAACCATGTAATCAAAATATGCAGTGCCTCTTTGAACGTTTCTTCATTGACTAGCTTTCTTGCTAAAACTTCGGCTTCTTGTTCAGAATAACGAGGAACTGAAACACAAACATGAGGTCTTTCAGCACTACTCTCTTGACTATTTGCTTCTATTTGATTCTCCAGGCTTTCATCGGTAAGAGACCCTTGGTGAGCACGTTTTTCCATTTTATTTAATGTTTTACGGTTTTAAACGAAATGTTATACCTGTTAAACAAGACAGGGGAATTTTAATACAAAACTTCAAAGAAAATAAATTTGAAATAGAATGCATCTTTGAAATTCATACTTTACCCTACAAATATTTCATGTTCAACACTGCCGATTTCTGTCCAAAACCGTTATTCATCATATTTTTAAGTCGGTTTTACCTCTAATGTATCTCGATTCAGGTAGCATTGCCAAATCCATGTTGTTGATAAACAGCTGATCGGAATGTTGGGAAAATTTTCAAATATACTAGCAATACGTCGCAAATATTTTCTTCAAATACACCATTACCATTGGGAAAATTCTTTTGTCAGTCTGGCGTATTGCCCGTAAGAGAACCCGAGCCAAAATGCTACAATACAAAATTGTGCTAGAACATATTTAAAATAAAATAAAGCACTGGTTTAATTTTAGACAAATAGTCTTTTGATTTTTTATTCTTTTTCAAAACTTTTCTTTAACCTATGTTTCTTTTTAAAGCTAATAAGTTTAGGTGGTGAATGCAGTTGTAATAAAAAATAAATTAAAAAAATATTTTTTCAAAAAAAGCATGCTATTAAATTATCTTTCGCAGTGACTAGCGATCACCAATTCCCGCATACAGGACTCATTTTTCTTCCAACTTGCTGCGGCACTTAGCAATCATAAAAAATCGAATTAGTCTTTGTATAAAAGAGGTTGAGTATTTGTAGCACAATATTTCTTGTTGTTTTGTTTATTTTATGGAGAAAAGGTACTGAACAGTTCTAACAATTCTTTACTAAAGCAAGGTCCTCTTTTTTTTTTTTTTTTCTTTCTCTCACATAGGTATCTTAGTATCTCATAGGTATCTCACATGGACTCTATGTTTTGTCATTTTTTTAAATGATTCTATACCATTGAATTGAACTTATTTCCATTTTATAAATCTGATGGAGGGAGTTGCTCTTATGATAATTGCCCCTCTAATAACTTTTTTTAAAAAGCAGTTATCATGATCTGAGCTTTGGGTGTCTTGAATAATCGATAATTGCGTTTTGATCTTTCTAATGATTTTAACGACATATAACATTTGAAATTAAAAAACAATACTGACAGAACATATATTTTTAACTACGTGAATTCAGAAGAAAGTATGGGGATTGGTTCTCGAAGTTCAGATTTGTACAGAAATGGGGTAGAATTGATTGCTTCCTATACGAGATGTGCTTCCTTCTGGATGGATTGTACCTCGGCCAGTGATGGCCCTTCGAACTCAGATCCTTCAATGTTGAGGTGGGGATTCGAGCATTTAGTTTTATTCGTGTATTATTTATGTACATGTAAAAATACACATGTATTTTTATTCGTGGGGGGTCGATGTGTAATTATGATTAACTTACACATCTTTTCTCTCACTCCTATTTCAAGGAAATAAAGGCATCCTGATGCATGCATAAAAACATGGTTTGTTTTCAAATCCGAGAATGAACAATAGCTTTCTCTGTTTTTTGGTACCTTAATATTATTGTTATTCGTTATTATTGTTAATTATTACTAAACAAATAAGAATTTTTTAAAAAAATTAGCTTTTTAAATAGTATTAGTGTTTTAACATTTAATTTAGGCTTCTATTTTTAACGAGTTTTTAAAGAAATATTTTAACCATATTTTTCAACAATATATTTTGGACAAAACAATAACATTTAATCTACACGAGCACGTCAAAGAAAAAAAATTAAATTTTATCAACCTGTTGCCATCACATTAACAAAATTTTAAATTAAAAAAATCAACTATTATTGCAAATTAAATCTTTAAAAAAATTGTTGGTGAAAGTCACCTGGAGGTTAAACTTTTTGTAGGGGACTGGATAAAATAAAATAAATATTAAATGTGATATTTTCTAAAAAAATAAATGCAAAGCAAAGGTTTCATTGATCGTTTGCAATATCTGTATCATTAATTCAATAAATCATCTTTATTTACAGCAAATCTGTATTTATGGAATTTAAACAGGGTACGCATTCAAATTCAGACCCAATGGCCAGTTTGTAAATAATTAGTAATATTCATACATGCTGTTTAGTACTGTTAACTTGATTCAAATGAAGTAAATAATTACATTTTATGTAGTTTGAGTCAAAAAATGCATCGATGAATAATGAGTTTAAAATTTTTTTCATACTTTCCTCTGTAGGTCATATTTTGCAAAATGTTTTTACTAATACTTTAAACAAAAATTTTAAAGGCCGCGGTAGCCTGATTGTTAGAGCGTCAGTCTCGTAACCGAAATGTCGCGGGTTCTTTCCTCGTCTCGGCCAAAGACCGCCGTGTTGGCTAATGACAGTTGGGGCACGTTAAATAGGTCGTGATTGCAAAGTCCTCCAAGTTCCCATAACAAATTATACCTCTGGTGGTACTGAATCAGGGATGAGTCGGTCTCTGATTCGGATCTAAATCCTGACTTGTAGATGGATGAATGAGTGTATGAATGAGTTTGACCAACCCCCTAAAAAGGGTTGTGTCATGTGTGTTCGAGCAAAGTCGTACTTTCACCTTAACGGTGCTCGTTAACAACGAAAGACGTGCACTTCTGCCTTAATTCGAAAGAGCACCGCTTATTCTGGCTTGGTATGACCAAGTGGCATTAGACCCACCCACCACAAAAGTTTTACATTAATCAATTTGTCATTAAAACTGACTAATTTATAAAAATAAAAGAATCTTATGAAAATGTGTTCTTTTAAATCTTTCCGTCCACCATCTTAACGAAAATATCAATTTCAGGCCAATCAATGCCCGGAATTACTCCAAGGCTGATAATATGTGCTTGCACATATGAATGAATGCATATGTGTATGCGTATTAGGGCAATACACACCAGACCATATGATCTAAAGCAGTGTTTCTTGACCTTTTTTCCACAATGAACCACTTTAAAAAAATTTAATATGTCACGAACCCCTCTGAGAAAAAAAAATTGCTTAAACATTATTTACTCCAAAATATATTCTGTTTTATTATTTAATTATTTAATAGTATAAAAATTTTGAAGAAATTAAAATTTTTAATGTGAAGGCTGTTGTTGCTTTTCCTTGATTAACAGATTGAATTGAAGGATGGTTTTCAACAAAGCAACGCACATATCATGTTTGACATTCAGTCGATTTCGATGTTTTGTTTTTATTGTGACATGTGTTTAAAATCCGGCTTCGCAAAGATATACTGTAGCAAACGGAATAATGGCTGCCATAGCTCGTTTTACAAGCAATGGGTAGGCTTCTCTTAAAGAAGATCAAATGAAGTAAAGAGAAAAGAGTCACTCTCCAAGAGTTTTTGAATCGAAATCCATTTTTAACAAGGACTTTGTTTTCAAATTAACTAGATGATCTTTGGCAAGGTTTATGTCATTGATACAGTCAATATCACAGAGAAAAGGATTACGAATCCACAACTCATCTTTTATATTTATTCCATCCGAATTGAAATATTTTTCAAATGAAACTTGAAGAACTTCCAGGTGTTCACAGATTTCATTTTTCAAGTTATTCAATAACGAACTATCTTGCGGAGATCCATTTTCAAAAAGTACTTCATTCAACAACTTTCAACATTTGAAAGTTCGCATATATCCCATTTTGAATTCTAATTTTCCAAAGTGATATGTACAATAAAAATGCCAGTAGTTTCTCAGTGGCATCCATAATTGTTGTATCAGGCCCTTGAATTGAAAGACATATATCACTCACGGGATTAAAAATGCTTGCCAGGTAAGCCAATTTACATATAAAATCTTTTTTCTTGAAATATTCGAAGAGTGAGTTATCTTTTTTTTTCTAAAAAAAGTGATACTTCTGTCTTCAACATGAAAATTCATTTCAAAACCTGCCCTTGTGACAGTCAGCGCACTTCCGTGTGGTACAGAAGTACCTCATGTTCTGCGTTCATTTCGTGACACAGTGTTTTAAAAAAAGATTATTAAGAGCTCTACTTCTAATAAAATTCACAGCTTTAATAACTATTGACAATACTTCTTTTAAGCTGGTTGGAAGAGTTTTTGTAGGCAGTGCATGTCTATGTAAAAAACAATGTATAACAATAACATTAGGAGCCTCTTTTTTTACCAAATGGGCAAAACCAGATTTATTGCCAAGCATCGCTCCATCCGTACAAAGTGAATGAAGTTTTTATTTCCAGTCGAAGTCTTGTTTGGAAAAGAAAACATTTAAAATCGCTAAAACATCAACTGCCTTTGTAGTTTGCAAAAGAGGCTCACAAAATAAGAATTCTTCCTTGATAGTATCAGCAGACACGTAACGAACAAAAACAAAAAGTTCACTACAATTCGAGATGTCTGTAGTTTCATCCAGTTGCATACTAAAGGGAAATGGCGATGCTTTCTATTAATCGATTATCTGTTTCAAGATATTGCAAGAAATTTCAACTATTTTTGAATGTATCACATCCTTGGACAATGGAATAGCCTCAAGTTTTTTTCTCTGTTCCAGTCCACAAACTAATTCAACCATTTCCAGCGCACATGGCTTAATTAATGTCTCTCCAATAGTATGTGGTTTCTTACTTTAGGCAATACTATATGCAACTCTGAAAGATGCCTCAACCAAAGGTTTTTGTGGAATACCAAATCCAAGTTTGGTTAATGTTCCAGATTTCGAAAACTAGGCTTTCTTCTTTGTAAAAAAATTCTAGATCTTTAGATGCATTTTCAGGATGAAGAGATTTGAGATGCTCTATCAATTTTGCGTAATGGCGTTTGCCAAAACTTTTCCACACAGAAAGTATTGTGGCTTTTCAATACCATCCGATTCCTTCATGCAGCAGAATCCATATTTTATATAATTTTCATCATACTTCCTTTTTTTTGGACATTTTGGGCTACAAAGAAATATCAAATAATCAAATAAAACATTAAGACACACACACAAAAAAAAACTTGAAAAAAAAAAACTTTAGTTACAACTTATGAAAAAGTAAAACAAATATTTTGTTTTAAAAATTTGCAAGAACTTTGGGGGAACTAATTTTGACTTCACTTTATTTCCAAGTGAAGTTAAATTCAAAGGCTACTTTGTGTTTCTAAAAATTTCAAATTTTATATGGTTTGCGAATGTTCTTTTTCTCGTATTGTGGAGTAATTTCTCGTATTTCTCGTATTGTAAAAATTAGGTGCAGTCGGGGGACCCCCAAAATATGACCCATGGACCCCCAAGGGGTCCATGAACCGCAGGTTAAGAAACCCTGATCTAGAGCTACTGCACTTGGTAAGTACACATTTACTTTGGAGGATGAAAAAGTATAATTTGACGGAGTTTTTTTGAAACTTTGAATAATTAAATTTTAATCTAACGTGTGGAAATTTACGGCGATAATTATCGAAAATGTTACAACACAAAACTGTTTTTTAAATCTTCTTAAAAATGACTTTTTTTTCATTGATAACAATCTTTTAACCTATAAATTAGGTTTCTAATTTTAATGAAGTTTTTAAATAATACTGTAACTATATTTCCCAACAATCGATTTCTTACAAAATGAAAATAAAATTTAACCTGCAAGAAAAGGTTAAGAGTGTACCATTGCTTTACCATCACTTTGGCAAAACTCAAACAGAATGATTAAATCAACTCTTAAGGTGGATTCCACGAGGCTAACAATTGCGCGCAATCGCTGCCTCTTTACTGTTGTCCTTGTGTTGTCTTCGCATGAATAGTTGGGACATTGACCAACGGTTGTCCCGATGGGACAACTATTTACCATTGTCCCGTTGTGGTCACGTGATTTTCCGAAAGTAGGCGTGATCTACTATTGCGCGCAATAGTTAGTCTCGTATGAACCCACCTTTATTGCAAATTAAACCGAGGAAAGTGTGGTGCACGGCACGTGTTTAAAAAGAAGCGTAATGTTATGAAACAAATATAGGATGTAATATTTTCCATATAATTCCACAGCATCTGACTGCAACTCAGAGAGGGATATAGTACAATGAAGATATATATATATACGAAGAGATATAGTACAATGAACAAATGATCGTAAGACCTCTATAATAATATGAGTTACGTGACTATTGAAGTTTGAATTTCAAATTTATTTGGCTAAGTTATAAAGAGAGCAAGGTACGTGAACATTTAATTGCAAATTTTAGAACGCAATGCTCATGACGAAACAGCTGGTTGCCAAAGATGGCTAGTATTATATAAATTGAATCGTAGAGTAGAAGAAAAATATTCCAAATTTTGGAGGTAATTAATAATTGTTGGTATCAGCAAATACTAAATTATTTTTATTAGCAATTATAATTGATATTTAGTTATTCTATTGATATTTAGTTAATTATTATATATTGATAATTTAGTTATTTCGCAAATGATAAACTGATGTGTAGATGAATAATACTAGTTTAAAAATGTTTATAAAAAGATCTTTACTCCAATTAAATTGCTTATTGCTCATGTAAATTTAAATACGTAATATTATATATATACACACATACATAGTCTTTGAATTTACTGGTGAGATTTTAAGGATAGCAAGATAAATACGAAGATGCTTTTTTTTTGTATAGCCATATGCGGTCCGAAATAAAAAAGTATAGATAAATAAATTAATTAATGACGAGGAAATAAAAAGAAAGCTCTTTACTTATTGGGTAAGTACTCAAATATTCCACCAATAACATCAATACATATCTGATCGCATCTTGCAAGTAACTGACTTTTTTTTTCTTTGAAGATTCTGTTTTTTCAAAAATAAATAATACAAAGCTGCTACAGCAATTTCAAAAATAATTGTAGTAGCAAATGTAGAGGAAGCAAAATTGGGGGGCTGGGGGAGCAATCCCCCACATCGGCAAGAAGTTGAGAACTTCGTCGGCAAAGGTTTTATTACTTCAGAACGCAGTTGTTGCGAATTTAGAATTAAAGAATATAATAATTTAAAACCCAACTTAGAATTTAATATTGTTGCGGATTTCCTATATTAATCCGCCGGGTTCATTCACCTGTATAGTGGGTGTGAATGGTGTGAGAGGAGATGATGATGCACACACAACGACCAGTCCTTCAGTAGACAGCACAACACAGACTTTTCTTTACAGGACAATAACAGGACAGCACAAATATTGACAACACAACTATGTACAGACGAGATGAACACACAGGATAGCACACAGTAGTACTCTACTTCAAATAGCAGCTCACGATAGCAACAGTAGTCCACAGGCAGAAATTCCGTAGTGACAACGTCCGCAGCTCACAACGCGACAAGACAAGATTCAACAGGAGAGGGAATCTTTAAGGGATTCTTCTCTACACTCACGTTGGTCTCTCCCGAACAGGCTGAAACTATTCCTCTGTCTCTTCTTGCCTTCGCTGCCGACTCACTACTTCGCACAACGGGACTACTCCTCATTTCAGGACAGCTCCGTTCCCGACGACGACACAATGAGCTATGACACAAAACGCAGGCTTTGTCAGAATATAACCCACAACAGTCTTCCGTTCAGAACTCCTCAGTTCAAGACCTCTCTATTAGGTCTGCTCCTTTTCCGATTAATTCAACTGTGCTGCTTCTCGCTTGATTCTCAGATTCTTCTTCAGGTGTTCTCCTTTCCTTTTCCTCGATTTCGACTCCTCTGCAGACTGGCTGCTTAAATATACCGGCGGGAGGTGGGGCTAACAGCCTTTGGACCAATCAGGAGCATTCTGGATGTATCTCGGCTCCTAATGGACGGATCGGGAAAATTCTCGATGTTTCGGGTATTATCCATTTTACAGTCAAAGTCACCAAATTCGTCGCCAAATGGTCGCCAAGTCCTGGGACCTCTGACGTCACACCCATTCAAGATTCAGTACTGATTAAAATCTGTCTTCCTTACGATGGCAGTACTCTGGCGAGGGAAAGCAAAACAACAGGTTCGTAACAATATCATAAACAATCGAAATATGGGAGGAATAATTTGTTGGTGAATAACAATGTTTGACAAATAACCGACAAGGCGATTGGTGAATACATTTTCCTACAATTCTCCGTGAGGCTATATTAATATCAATGCAAAGTTAGGTCGATTGATTATCGAACATAAGACGGAACTGCCACATGTTCAATCCATAGTTTGCTCAACATTTGGCATAATAACGGACGAGGTGAAATGAGTCGACTTAGCCGACTATTCTTTGTCAGTCAACTAAAATATCGGAGCAGCGGATGTTAAATTGAGAGGTAATCGGGCATCAAATTTAACTGTCGAATATTCAGACTGTAGTATCACATTCGAAAGGAAAACCGAAGAAACGAAAAAGTGAATGAAATAACGCATTTGCAAACGTTGTAATTACGATTATTAGTAGTTGTTGTATTTTTACCTAAGAAATTAATGCGATGACTCCGGTGACGTTTGCACGATATTTGGCTATACAAGCGATAAAATAGCAATGAATTAGATGTTATATTTTGACGACTATTTTTGATTGGTCGAGTAAGATATATACGCTACAGATCACGGTGAAGTTCTGTCTATAGATTGTTGAACACGAGAAGAAACTATCGTAAACATAAGATGGAACCTCATAGCTTGCTCAACATTTTTCATAATAACGCACGAAGTTAAAAATGTCGCATTTTGCCGACTATTCTTTGTCGGTCGAAAAAGATATGGGAGTGGCGGATGTTAAAATGAGAGGTAATCGGATATCTAATTTCACTATCAGATATTCAGCCTATAGTTTGCATCACATTCGGCAGAACTCACATATGTACTCAGTATTCTATCTAAGTATGCACTTCATTTGTTCAATGAATTAGTGCCTCAGTTTTTCATATGCTACATTTAATATTACATATATGCAAAATGGAGCACAATTTTCCTTCTTTTTGAAAATATTAGTTTACAATAGCTCTGAAGGAGAAAAATATTTAACAATAACGCATACTTAAAAAATGAGGAAGCGCAAATTGAGTATCTTACAGCTTTTGAATAAAATGTAGTCATTTTTAAATATAAATATATGTTAAAGAGTTCATTTTTTACACGCGCATTTTAGATATGTTACTATGACATTTATAAGAGAAATAACTGTAAAATTTACAAGATATTAAAGTTATAAAGTTTTCGTTGTACATTTTAAAAAACAGTCACATCCCCTTAAATTACCACATTTTATACAGTTCTTGCGTGCGTGTTCGGAAGACCTTTTAATGCCGATAGTTTGATTACAATCCTTATTTTGAGATTATCCCGATTATCGAATAGGTAGAGTAGGCTACTGCCTAAGGTCGCATACATCTTCAGTGGTATTAAAAAAATGTATTTAGTTTTTGTGGTGCAAAGACATTTTCTTTTATAGCTATATTCTACTTTAATATATTTTAACTAAAATCAACATTCGTTTAAATTGCAGAATATATATATATATTAAAAACCTATTTCATGTTCCCAGAGTTGAGTGCTTGCAAATCAGTGAGATCTTATTCGTGCTTAGTTAGCTGTACAAAGATGATATAGATCACTCTTTCAACTCTATGGTTAGCTGAAAGATTCAATAAACTCCTTCTAAAAAGAATGTACTCTGCGATCATAAAAGAAGGAGAAACTGCAACCAGAGCAGGCCTTCTCCTCAAATGGGCCTAAGTGCAAGAAATCATTTGGGGCCCATAATTTTTTGGACAGTAATAAAAAAAAAATCTGAACATGTATTATTAATGCATATTTATTTAATGCGTGATTTTTATTTAATGCGTAATTTTTTATTTAATGCGTGATTTTTTTTTATAACAAATCAATTATTTCTGAAAAATTACATTTTTTTTTCGATGCTTAATACAGCAAGTGCATTCAAGCGTTCTGAACACATGCTTGACCGAAGATAATTCTTTATTAATTTTAATTTGCCGAAAGAGCACTCAGCACTTATTGTAGTAACTGGCAACATAACGTAAAGTTTTAACACAGTTAATGTATTTATAAATAGCTCGTTATAATTGTTTCTTGGATTAGGTTTTCATCTATATCTGTGTTATAAAAATTCACCAAGTTTTTGGAACATTTCTCAAACTCATGTTTTGTGTCTTGGGACAAAGCATGACGACAGCTTAGCAAACATCTTCAATAGCTCTAAATCTCTAACTTAAAATAAATTTCAATTTGTCTGGCGTTTTTGTAGTTTCTAAGGATTTAAGACTGAAATGATGCATAAAACTTAAAAGATGAATGTGGGAAGAAAGTATATATATTATTTACATAATCATTTTTTAAAATATCAAGTTTTTTTCATGTAGAACCGATTTCTAATTGAAGATGTGTTTAATAGAAACATAAAAAAGCTACAAAATACCAATTATATTTAATACATTCCATATTATTAAATTTTAACAAAATGAATGTTTGTATTTCACTTCCCAAGTTTTGAGCATTATTTGTATCACGTGGATACTTTTTATAGTGAAACACGGTAATTAATGTTTTGGTTAGACGTAATGCCCAGTTACTTGCAAAACATCAAGAATGGGTCGATGGTGTGCCTAACCAGGACTTATAATAGTTTTAAAAAATACAGTTTGTAAATAACAGCTTAACTATAGTTTTATAGTTTACACTTATAATTGTTTTTAAAAAAATTCGAACTCCATATTTTGACGAATCAGCACGTTTTTGATTTCCCAAAATCTGAGAAACTTATTTTTTTTTAAAAATAAAATAACGCCTATGAGTGAACACAATTATTCAAAAGCGGTTTCGGTTTGATGGATGAACTTTTGTTTATGGTCGCTACTTCAGAGTTTTAAGTTTCTATCAAATTTTGAATAAAGTACATTCAGAGGAAATTTGTCGATTAGGTGGCTCGAAAGTATTTTAACACGATAGCAACAAAACGAAGAACTCTGAAAAGAGTAGCATTCGATGTACAGCTTTAATATTTGATGACGTCGTGTCGGCGTTATGAAGGGAAGAGAGGTCCAGTAGCTTCTGAGGCTAAGGACCCTGAATACTGGATGGCAACTCGTATGAAGACGACATTTACACACTCACTTATTCAACCCTTTTTACATGCTGGGCTCTTTCACACACCTCACAAATAGAACACAAGGATAACAACAACCATGCACCAACCAAAACACGGACCCGAAATTCTCAGATCACGGGGAAGATGCTCTACCTTTAGGAAAGGACGTCGGCGATTTAACATGTAAATTATTTCAAATTTATTTTCACAGCATATCGATCTGCTCGTTCATAAGCGTGTAAACGTAGTAACAATCTGGTAATTGATCTCATCATAAAATAGTTTTGTATGGAATTTTGAGTTTCGTTTGAATGAGAATGAACCGAATAAGCAAGAGCATCCAAAAGGCATATTCTGTTTTCTTCATTATTCTATGAAGCAATGATTTTGAAAATTGATGTTTCTTGAATTGAGGTTTTTTTCATTAGTTTCAAGTGAATTTTACATTTCATCTTATTTTTGCGCGTTTCTTCTCTTTTTCGTTCACTTTTATTTTACTTACCACTTCCTCTGTTTAACTAATTACTACACTAATAATATGAGATGTAATTTACCTCAAATACAGCACAGGGTAGAAACTTATTATCAAACGTATTATGTAAAAGAGGAAATTTGTTCCGAAATTTTTCTCAACACATTTCTTGAAAATTTCAATCTTGATCGATAGTATTTGTTTTAAATCCCTCACGAAAAATCTAGTTAATATTCGAAAAAATATCTAAATTAAAATCCACATAACTTAATTAAATATTAACTCCCCTCTTTGGCCCCCTCTAGTACTCTATGCTTTATTATTAGATTTTTATTCCATTGTTAATTTAGTAATAATTCTTGATTACATTTCAGTTGTTATTGGATGCAGAAGCTTTCAACAATACTCTTAATATTGTTGATAGCAGAAATATTACTGTTTAATGTTAAACAAACGCACAAAATACAAACAATATAATAGATGAAAAAATAAATCCCCCTTCTACTGCTCTGTTAAAAATCATTTCTCTTTTTGCAACTGATCGTTGTGTGACGGTTTTTTTTTTTTTTTTCGCTGAGCTATGCTTGTTGTGTTTTGCGATTTCAGTGAGGCTACGGCCATCGTTGGATGGACTGTCCTATGGACGATCTTGGAACTGTTGAAATATTACATGTTCCCCCACTTATCCTCAATCGGAGATCTGTTTTTCGATCCCGTTTTGGATCAAGATGTTGTTACACCATCTGATCCACCTGCGACTAGAGTGGAATCCGTCCCAGTGGTTCGCTCCTACATGGTATTTAGGATTTGCCAGGCTTTAGAACTTCCTGAGAAACTGGCTCCATCTGCTACCCAGAAGTCAGAAATCACTGTTGTAGAATCCTATGCGATCTACAAGCTGTGCTCTGCTCTGGGTTTGCCTGCACAGATGGCTCCTGTCGGAGAGCCAGTTGTAGAATCCTTCGAGATCTACCAGTTCTGCTTAGCCTTGGATATTTCAGAGAGATACCGGTCGCAGGAAGACGCAGTGTAACATAAAAACTGTCGTCGGCTGCCCGATGCAGTTTTCAGATCAGAACTGTCTTCGGGTGCAGCAAAGGAGGGCGGGCGGGGAACGAAAGTAGCCCACCTCCACGTGGTGTTCTCTAGGCAACGGTGCAGTTATCAAAACTGCATTGGCTAAGAGGCTACTCAAACATCAAACAAATAATGAACTTTTCATTTAGTTTGACAAAACTACACACCTTATTTTAAAATTTACGTTTTTATGCCATAAAATTTCATTTTAAGCATCAAATTCAAAATATACAAAACGTGTACTTAAGGTAACAACAATTGCAATGTGCGCTGTTGTAGAACTCCACATACAGAAAATCGTTAGCATTGACAACCCTAAATATGATGCAGAAATCTTATAAGGACTTAAATTTGAAAAACTGTAGTGACAAAAATTTTATAAATTCATTATATAATTCGTAACAATATATTTATAGCCTGCCATGACAAAGTAGATATGACATTATGATACGAGCTAGTCTTCTCTTCAAAGGGGCCTGGAAAAGTTATTTGGGTCTAATATTTTGCAAAAAATGCAATCCCCCCCAAATGCAAATCTGAGCTTATATTATGAATGCATATTTACTTAATACATGATTACACATACCCACACACACATATATACATAAATTTCAAAAAGGTTTAAAGTTCTTCCAATTTCTTTTTCGATGCTTAATTCCACAGGGTCATTCAAACGTTCTGAACATATGATTGACCATAAACAATTCTTTATCAATTTTAATTTACTGAATTCTCAGCACTTGCTGTAGTAACTGAAGACATAAAGAAAAGTTGTAACACAGTTAATTCATTTAGGAATAATTCATTATAATAATTATTTTATATGCATCGCAATATGCATTGTCCATTATTTGCATCAATTTCATTCAAAATCAAATCCCATAACAAACAATTAGAATTTCTTGAATTAGATTTCCATCTACATCTGTGTTATAAAACTTTACAAAGTTTTTGGAACGTTTCTCCAATTTACTTTTAACCCATCATCTATTTGATAACAGTTTCAATTACAGTGTCAAAAAGTAATGTCTTAATTCCTCTTAAATTACATAATTCAAATCATAAATTCTTTCCTGAAATTTAAGAACTGTCATATTCCTAAAGCAAGAATACGAATAATTCGTTTTTGGAAGAAAAAAAAATTGGACCTCCCTTTTATTCTTTCTTTTGAAAAATATACAATTTTGATTTTCGTCAGCATCGGAATTTTAAAAAGCATTCTACGAGAATTGCTTCAATAAAAAAAGAAGATCGAATAGCTTTTTGAAAAATTACATACATTTTTTAATATCAGAAGCATGTTTTTTTTCTTTCGGTATTTTAACTTTAGAAAAATATATATACTTCTGTAATTCAGATATTTCCATATTTTTTAATGTATATATTTCAAGTTAGAAAAATAAAAACACAAAAATTATAGTTTATTGAGTTTTCTTCCTCCGCAGTGAAATGCGCGCCTTTCTAGAATAAATTCTTAAGAACTTTGTTCTGAAGCATTGACAATGCACTTTTCTTCTTTATAAACTACTATAACGCAATATCTTATTTGTACACGGAAACATTTACCAAGCTCTTGTAATTTGATAATGCCACACATCTGTTAAAAGGAGGCTAAAACAGGTTATCCTTCATAAATTTATGACCGAGGGGAATTTAGTTGTAAAATCACTCAATTCCTTCAGCGCCGATTGGTTAAATATCTCAGTGGTTCATGCATAGAGAAGGAAATACCCCTCCTTTACTTCAAAGCAGTTATTTTCAATCAAAGCAGTTACAAGATATATCTAAAAATACTATATCTTATGTAGAAATCTTCTTTGTATGAGGTGAGTAGTAAGTAACATTATATTTATTATTTTACTTTAATCTTATTTTATTAATTATTGATTCAGAGAAATTTTATTTTACTTAATCAATTATTGATTTGTAGAAACATGATATCTTTTAAATATATTTAAAAAGTTTTGCAAGTATAAATCCTTATGGATGATCAGAATAAAATAGAAAAGAATATTCTTTGTATTTGAAATTTTAATGCCTTAAAAATAATTGGGTTATATTGCGACGAAGATTTATATAAACACACCGTCAGTTTTTAACTAACAAACCAGTTTATTCAAGGAAAGTAGCAACTTGTAACTTTACAAGGTCGAGAAGTTGCCCACTACTAGTGGGTATCAGCTTTTATACAAGAACAGAATATTCGAGAAACAATTAAGTTGCTTAGCAAAGAAAAGTCTAAAATGTTAGAAAACATAAGGAAACAGTAACTAAGAAAAAAGGCTAAAAATCCATACTTTGGATGCAACAGCCATGGCGAGCATCGAACCCACAAACTCTGGGTTTGGATCGCATGATTTGACAATTCGGCCACTGAACTTGAGGTAACTATCTTTATGCGGTTATTTTCTTTATTTTATACATATATATTATATATATATATATATATATAATATAAAAAATAAAACAATAATATAATTTTAAAAAAACTTTAACGTCATTATGTATTTGATTTACGCAAGTTCTTTCTGTTTCCAATATATTAAATTTCAGTGAATCTCTTAAAAACGATTATTTTTTACAAAAAGGAACTTAGCAATCGAAACAGAGTAATTATTAATAAATAAATAATAACCATAAATTGAAATGAAAAGATATGCTTTTCAGTTAAATTGTTTAAAATGTTGCGAATAATATTATATGTATGTGCATGCAATAATAAATTAATAATTAAATTTCTATTGCTTCAGCAATTATTTTATTTTGTCATGATATTTTTAAATGTGCAAATTTATTTACAATATCAAAGCAGTATAATTTATTTGTAATTTTCTTTCTTGTTGTCTTCTTTTCATCAAAAAAAAAAATCTTACCTGTCTCTGTATCAAAATTATTGATAAGCATATGTACAATAATTATTACTTACTATAATTAGTTTTTATTAATTATATAAGCTAATTATCTGTAAAATATAAAATTGATTATTACTGATTTGATTGAAAGCTAAATTTGTGAAATGTTATTTGCCTCCCCCCCGTCGGAAAATTGCTGCTGCCGCCTCTGAGCAAATGAAAGTTTTGCAATCAGGTGCTCATCTGAGTCATTTGTAGTCCAGCAGAAAATACATTTCCCCTCATTGCCTGTATTTACAGACATTTACACGATTCGCCTACCTTTTTCATTTCTGAACTCAAATTGTTATACAAAAAATTCTTCTTTATGTATATTTTATATACCCTTAAAGTTTGGCTCATGAAATTAGGAATTATATATATATAGATATATATATATATATAAAGAGAGAGGGATGGATAGAAAGATAGATAGATGGATAGCTTTAAATTCATAGATTTAGAAATATCCATTTGAAATAAAAGCAAAAATCTATTACCCATTAATATTACAATACAATAACATTCAAAAGATGTATCAACATCTATAAACTAATTCAAGAGTAGCAAATGAATATTATAATGTAACAGAAATTTGTAATGTTATTTTGTTTTAATTACCATTGGAGTCCAGCTATTCCCCAGAAATATTGGTTACATTTAATTGCAGTTAAATCGTTCAGATAAAATTTATGTCCATCATTCCATATATGTGTTTCGAAAACAGTCTCAGAAGCGACTGAAAGTTTTGTATTTAGGTCCACAGCAGAGTCTAGTTTCGTACACGAGTGCATTGAGATGTTACCATAAGAAAAAAATCAGTATTTTATAAATTAGGTGAACTTTCTGGTTTACCTAATCGTTTGATCCATCTCGTCCAATCCATCGAGACCAAAGGTGACATTGAAATAATTACATAAATGATTGTGAGCTTGATGTACCCATCGTACTGAAACTACATGGCGATTCGGGCAGCAATTAAAACTATCAAGTAATTCCAGTCCAGAAAAATTAGATATGCTATGTTCTTGAATGAATGAGATATCAAATATAACCAATAAAATTATTATTTACAATACCCGTTCACACATTAAAAGAAAACCGCTCTTGGAGAGTATGCGGGTTTGTAACATGTGTGTTAGAGATTGTCCACACATGAGGACTGCGTAAATTAAATATTCTTACGTTCATAAAAAATGGCCTAACATGCGAAAAATACATTTGCGAAAAAGCTCGGAATGAATGCACTTAGTTGCAAAATTCACCAGCGGAAATCCATTCGCCAAAAATAAAAAATTGTTTGCGTTCTCTGCACGTGGTTTGAAAAAAGTCTTTCCTAGTGCACAATTTTCCATACAACATTTTTACTCGCGCCTGAAATCGATCTTGTGTTTATAATTAATATGTTCATCCATTTCTAGAACTCTTAACTGACTCAAACTGCTTGCATTTGATTTTTTGACATGAAATGAGCAGCTCTGTTAAAGCTCTCGATCTAAAAGCAAACAAAATTTTGAAATCCGGTGGAGCTCCATTGGGGAATATTGGGGTGATATCCATACTACAACGGTATGGTACCTCATTTCCTTTGCAATTCGTAGCTTTATACATAAAATGTATGACTGCTTTTTCAAATAGTGTCCCATCCGTATCTTCCGATAGATAAGAAATAACCTTACAGCGGAAGAAATGACGTCCTGCAACTTAAGTCAATGCAAAAAGTATTAGATTGCGATTGGATGGAATCTGCCTTACAAGCTTTGATGAAGGACATTGACTATGACATTACGGGTTTCATATAATAGTAAAACACAATCAGTAAACTCAATCTTCCTTTATACTTTCCATTAATTTTCTCGAGAAAGAAACCAACAACATTCTGTAAATTTTCAATGATGATAATATTTGTTGCATCATAAAAATATTTAAAAGTCCTTGGTTGATTGCAAATTATAACCATTTTTTGCTTAAAAAAGTAACTACACATTTTTAAGTGGGAAAAAAAGATTTTTCAAACTGTAACTTTATTTTATTTCACGCATAAATTAACATCAATAATTCAGTTTATATATAATCAACACTTAAAACAAAGTAAAAACTAATGCACACACAAATACTGTTTTTAACATTTTGGTTCTTTAGTAATTATTCCACACTTACAAATGACAATGGAACGATAAATCCATGCATAATAATTTGGTGGACAATTCTTTTTAATAGATGCAAGAAAATATATATTTAGTTATGCTTTGCCACAATATGTATTAGTATCATTTAAAATATTCAAATGAATATTTTATTGCAATAATACAATCTCCATAAACATACAATATAATTTAAACTACATTTAGAGTCATTAATTCTCATTTTGTGTGTTAAGATGAAATATAGATTGACAATTTTTTTTACAATAATAATAAAAGAAATACAAGAAATTTACTATTATATAAAAATATTTTTAATGTATTAATTGATTTTTTTTTCAAATTTCATTTGATAAGTAAGTATATGAGGAAAAAAGATAAAAAATTAGAACATTCTACATGTTATTAGTTGTAAATATTACAAACTACACACTACTACTACATATTACAAAGGAGAGAAAAATTCACATAAAATATTTTAGTGAAACTATTTTTCATGAGTAGCATACAACAAATGAATATTCTATTATGTATTAATATCATCAAAATAAACAAATGAAAAATGTGTTACGAAAATATTATTGTCCTTCAAAAATATAGTTTTAAAACTTATTTTAGAGTCATTGATTTTTGTTTTAAAGGGTTATAAAATTTAGATCCTTATTAACTTTTTTTACAATAATTTTTGAAAAATACATTAATTGAATTTTTTTTTACAAGCAGATGTATAACCATTCAAACATTTTTCTGTAGATAAATAATTTTTAGTCGCATATAAATTTTTAAATGTTCATTTACAAGCTACTCTTCATTTATTTAGAATTTTTTTTAAAAAGGATTTCATATTTTTGAGCATATAATTTATAACTAACAACACAGCTGTATATTACAAGGGGTCTACAAAAACTTTAAAAAAAAATCTTTACTAAACTTGCAAAATTTTCACCATCTTCCGGTTATTAATTGCGTTAGTTTCCTGGCATTCTACTTAAGGAAAAATTAACAGACACTCAAATATTTCAAACATGAAATTCAACTAACAGGGCACACACGGATTGTAAACACGGCACATGGCATTTATATCACTGACTTTCCGACCCATCCGAAGGTACACGTGGATAATAATAATGAATGATCGGATCACCGCAACTGCAACACTGGCGTTGATTCTAATGGCCAACACCGGCTATAGTACAACCCTTTTCGAAAGAAGTGTCCCGTGATCGCTGAGAAGAGCCAGCGCCCCCCCACCCTTTTTGTTTGCCCTCTAGATTGGTGAGATCCAACCACTATTCTGGAACCTTTCATCTTCAATTCGAGGTGCCCCACAGGGGTATTCGAGCTGGAAAAATGATCTTTACGATACAAGATCCACTTTGTTACAACGAATACAATATGACAGAACATAGCGTCTCTTTTCCTTCTATTTGATGTGCCTATAAAAGTACCCCTCTGAAGAATTAAGCAAACATAATGTTAGAGAATTCACTGAAAAACGTCGAGTTTTAAAACAAAATAAGATGAGAGAATCATCTATCTTTATCACCACTCTTAGAACTTTCTTGCTAGATTCAAGTAACATCTGATTCACAAATAAAATTTTTAAAAAATTCAGCATTTTCTACATCAGAATTATAAATCTTTCAGGAATTTTTTCTTAAATCATAAAATCGTCTTTTCAACTCAACAAAGAGCTTTTTCTATTCCCACAAATTGGATCGGTCTGGCGATTGTCTTGTTATTGGTATACCTAAGACTGAATCTATTAAAATTATTCCGACAAGAAATCCTCATCACATTAACATTGAAATGTTAGAAAATGAAGAAGCCTACAATGTTCTAAAATTTTTATCATAAATCTGATTCCTAATGGAAAGTTTTTTTATTCGTTTTCCGGTCTTGCTTTCCTATTTGGTGACTTTAACAGAGATATCCTTTATGGAGTTCAAATATATCTACTTTATTTAGCACCTATTTCGTTGATTGGCTACAAAACTCCAATTTAACTCTCCTCAGCTCTTCAAATCCTACTCATACCACTTATTCCGGTACGACTTCAATATTTGATCTCACTTTATGCTCGGCATCAAATCCTTGTCAAGTCCGATGCCATGTTTCAGATTCTAATTTCAGAAACAATCATAGTTCAGTCTTAACAATATAGTCAATTCTAGGAAAAGTATCCAGAAAGATCAAAACGATTTATTGGAATAGCATTATGAAAGAATCTTCCAAATATTTTATAGATAAAAATGGTCTTGATTCTTTGATGAGCAATATTTCAAAATCCATAAAAAAAAACATACACATCTATTACATTGCCAATTACCAATGACCCTGCGTGACGGAATATCACAGGTCATAATTTCAAAAAGCTTAATCAGTTGTTTCATAGAAAAGCCCTACTTCACATTTTAGTTTCGTACTAGAACAAAAAATATATATAAGGCAAAACTTTGCTTTCACATTTAAAAAAGCAAATCGAAATTACTGCGACAAAATGTGTAGCATAATCCGGAATGCATCCTCTCAATGCATAATAAAGTATATAAGAATTTTAATCAAGAAATGAATTCTTCAAATATCATCATTTTTAAAAATCAATGTATTTCAATCCCACTTCAGCAAAATAAATTCTTTGCTGATATTTTTCTGATAAAAGTATGGAGCATAAACCAATTCCACTTGTGTTTTTTATGATGATGATGATAATTCAAATTCCACTCTTAACATGCCTATTCATTTTCAGAAAATTAAACCAGCTATCCCCCCCAAAAAAAAAATCTTTATCATGAAACAATGGCATCCCAACAAATTTATTCTAAAATTTAAAAATTGCAAACTTAATGAAAGTTAAATCAATTTTTCAAGAAGTATTTTCAACTTCTTGTATTCCAGATGAGTAGAAAAATTCACTTATCATCCCAATTTCAAAATCAAATAAAGACAAAACAAAGATCGATTCCTACAGGCCAATCGTCCTCACATCTGTCTTTTCAAAAAAATTTGAAACAATAAGGGCACAACACATTACTTAATAAGAAAATATAACTTAAGAAGAAAGCCAATAATAATTGGCTTTTTTCATTTTAGGGATAATCAACTTTCTAGTTATAGAATTCACTTAGTTATTTATATAGGATAATAAGGAAAGAATTACTTCATTGGAGTTTATTTGGATATTGAAAGGACAATTGATTTTATGTATGTTGATGGGCTTATATTAAAATGTTATCTTTGCAATATCACAAAATTCACTTATAATTTTCCTCATAATGGAAAATTACTAGTTCTTTGGAAAAATACTTTTTCTGGCCCTAGAATAATATTGAAAGGTCTTCTTCGAGGAAGCGTTTTATCACCAATCCTCTTTGTTTGCTACATGGTTGACTTCTTCGGAGCCCTCGATAATGGAATGGAGTGCTCGATTTTTGCTGAAACTATTTTTATTTTTTACTCTCGCTCTTCACTGGATTAAATCTCAAGAAAAATTCAAAATACGATGGAAAACATCCTCAGTTGGTGTAGCTTATGAAAATTAGTGTAGTTATTTGGCCTGAAAAATGCTCTACAGTCGAGATTCAAAGACGAAAACTCCATTATTTGCCTCGGATCACTTATGCGGGGTTTTAGTGCTTTAGTAACAAACTATCAAATATTTAAGTTTAAATTTTTCCAAAACAAATCAGAATAGGATTAATTTAAAGAATCTTCGGACCAAAGCCTTAAAATCTATTGCCAACAAAATATATGGGCTAAGAACAAAGAATCATATTAATATTTGCAATAACAGCATCTGTAGTATTTTTATAGTTGTTCAATCACTAATAAATTTTCTGAAATTCAGTTAAAAGCTTGCAATTCCATTCAAACGATGACTCTCAGAACTACGCTTTGTCTTCCTGAATGGATTCCAAAAATTGTCTTGGTGAAAATTGCTGGTCAAGACATTCTTTTAGATAAAATACAAAGATTGTCTTCTCAATTTTTTCTCAAACAAATCGCAAATGATTCTCAATCACCTATATATGATCAAAAATCTAATCTCGGCATCAGATTGATTAAAAAAAATGAAGAAACTATTGTCAGCATTCTTCAAGAAATAGACATTTCTTCTCACCAAATTATTTTTCTGCTTGATCCTCCTTTCTGAAAAGAGTGAATTTTGCGAAATATTCCTTTCCGAGTTTAATTTGCAAAATAAAGTACAATCTCCTTCTACCACTAAAATGCTTTTCATTCAACTCTCAGCAAAGAATTGCAAGATTATCTTATCATCGCCCCAGATTCATCTAAATCACAATTTATCACCTTTATTGTAGATGCCATGTTACATTTACGTCGCATGAATGACCTAATTACGTGGACTAGTGAGGCCATTCGACGATTATTAAATCCAAAGATTATGGATGGTATTTAACTATTTTCAAAAAGTAATTTAGTAACCAATCTTGCACGATTCTTGGTTTGTGAATGGGGCCATTATCTTGACAGAACTAAAAAGATTGTTTAAGACCCAGTGTCTTTAAACTTTCATTTAGCCCTCGGAAGTATTTAAATCTGTCCATATTTCCATCAATTATGTAAAGCTTTTTGACCCCACTAGCCACTATACAACCCCAAAACATAATGGAATTATCTTCATATTTAGGTCTGGCTCTCACATTCTTTGTTATAAGTTCTTCTTTCTTTTTTCTCCGCATTTAATTTTACTGTCTGACTTCAAAACATTATGTTTATTTTCATGTAAAAATTATATACAGCCAAAAATGAAAACCTTTACCTTAAAAGCATTCTTCTTGCATACAGCCGACCATCCCGCCACCACTGAACGTAGCAGTATCGATAGGATTTATTGGGGTAGACTGCTGAATAAGTATTGTCCAACCTTACATTTATCGAATAGTCAAACTAACATTCCTTTCGGGGTTATAAATAGCTGTCTTTCTCCCCATCTGCACACTCTCAAACAGTTGGAATGAAACTATAAATCTTTAACATCATATCCATTGTTTTGAGATTACCTGGTACCATAAGTACTGTACTTAAATCATTATTGACAATCTTCAGGTCCTTCCTTAACTCTGAAATCTCCAAACATTCCATTAAATACGCGTAAACTGTACCAATTTCACAAATGCATTTGTTTTCCTGCATTCTTCCAAATTACCTTGAAAGCCTAGACGTAGAACGGATGTGACCCTCAGTTTTTAGTTTTTTGGGCTCATAAATGGCTTTATCCTAGCAACTGTGCTTATAGCTTTATCCTAGCAACTGTACTATGCTTGTTTTCTTATAAAGAGACAAACAGTTTCATTACAAACAGATATTTAATTTCGATGCACTCTTTCAGGTATCCTTTTAATTATCTATTTAATCGATGCAGGTATCTCTTTAATTATTTAGCATATTCACCTTTTGCAGAGGTGAATATTCTGAATAATTAATCTTTTGGAGGCTCTTTTCACTTTATTTCACGGTGAAAAAAATTCAATGATAAGTTGAATTGTGGAATGGTTTATTATTTTATTTATTATTATTTGAATATCATTTATTATTTTTTCGTTTTCTAGTCTGCTTTTGCCAAGTTTAAAAAAGTGAATTACAAGATCACATACTTGATAAATGTTATGATGTCTCATGAAGTGATGTCAATTTCACTAAATAAGTGTCAGCAAATGCTGAAATTTCTTTATATCTTCTTAAAGCACGTTTATGATTTGAATAAATCGTTATTTTCTCGTAAATAGAAATATCTTTAAGAAAATATCTGCTGCATCAATTTCATTTGGACGACCAGTTTTATACTTTTCTCTCATTTTAGGGACACCGCAACAACAACAAAAAACCCATAAATGTTAAACTGAATGCATATTTTAAAATCTAATATCTTTTTTAAATAAAATTTATAACACATTTATATTAATAGAGGATTTTTTAAGATAATTGTTTAGTTGGATCATTTTCGTTTTGAGTCACTATCCTTTTCGGCAAAATGTTAAGCTTTGAAGGAAAACAATACCTTCAAGTTCCATAACCCTATGATCGAATGAAATTCCCTAAAAAAATAATACTTTCTTGCAGTAACCTTTGTAGAAACAGCATAAAAAGATGTTTATTTTCATCTCGTAAGTTAAAAACCCATTCATGGGGTTGCAATACCGGAAGGACTATTTCACCCTTAATTAACAAGTACCTATATTTGAATCGACAAAATGAAGTGATGAAATAGAGTAAAAGATTTAGAAGCTGAGTTTGTATCAATGATACTAAATGCTTTAGTTGTCCTGATTTGTGTCAAAGTATAATTAACCGATGCTATCAGATAAGTCTTTCGTTGTATATTATTATTCATCTCTGAAAGATGAACACAGATTTGTATATCTCATTGCTTTTTTGACACTATGATCATTAGGGTATAACACCCAGAAGCTTCATCTACAGGCTCTATAATTTCATATTTAACCATTTCTTTCAGCTTCTTTTTAAGATCTGTTTTCAAAGGAAAGAGCACTCTTCTAGGAAACATGATTGCTTAAGGTTTGGCATTTTTCTTTCATTTTATTTTGTGATGTAGTGTAGTTCGTAGGAAAGGTTTGGGGAGTTCCACTTTTGTATCAAATCTTGATTTTATTTCAATAGCTTTCACATTTAATTTTTAAAGTTTTTTTGAGACATGCAAATTTGAAACAACATAAATATTTCCTGTGAAATTTGTTTATCATATTGAAGCTTAAGTTCTAATAATCTTGGAATCTTTGATTTTTTTTTCCCATCTGCTCCCTAATTTTACGTATTAGAAGCCTGAAGTTTCTTTTCATTTTCCTAAACTGATTTAAATATTTTCTGAGAAATTGCAGTTATATTAGCATCCGTATCAATTTTGAATTGAATGGCTTGCCATCAACAAAAATATTTATTTTCCTTTTACCTTCAGAAAATGGGAGCCTTACATTTTTCATAGGAATGGTGATATGTTTTCATCTGTGACTTTTACTTTCTATCTATATATTCTGGAGAAGTGCTCCCTCTTTCTGCATCTATTACAAATGACACTTTTAGCTGGGCATTGCTCTTTTGGATGCGTTTTATTATTTTCACACCACTTATATTGTATTCCTATTTTGGAACAATTTTCTCTACTTTTATACTAAATTGAATTTTGTTTTCATTTCTGCTTCCATGAATTTCTCATTTGGTGAAGATATTTTATCTACTTTCTTCTTTAGAAGAAAAATTCTTGATTGTGATTCTTTATTTGCAGAATTTAGCATTTCGTGATTTTTGATAAATGGTTGCTGCTTTTTTTATTATTTCAGCTTGTCTGACAATATTAATTGTTTTCTCCAATGTGAGATTTGATTCCAGTTATAATTTTTCCAATACACGTTTATCGCGATTCCGTAAACGATTTGTGTCGTTCAAAAAATAGGGTGGGAAAATATAGTTCTGCACCAAATTGTAGACAGTAGAAATGAATTCTTCTGCAGCTTCATCTTTTTCTATCATCCCTATATTAAATTTATAAAAATCTTAAATTGCATTTCCAGATCGATAAAAAAATAACTTTCAATTTCGGTTTAACAACTTCGTAGAATCAACTGTTTGTTTGAAACCGAAAGTGCTAAATATTTCTTCCGAACATGCTTCTATCAAATATAAAAGAGAATTTAACTGTTCTGATACTGGCTTATTGATAGATTCAGAATGCAGGTCTGAATTTTTTTAAATCTTCCTCTCTATTTATTCTAATCGTCATTTTGAAATGAAAAAATTTCTGAATCCGAAATCTGCTAAGCTGGCGACGCCATGTTGAATTTTGTAGTTGAAGAAATTATTACTCCTTTTCCGAACTTTATTATTCACTCTGATGAGAAAATATTATTGCGAGAGCTTTTCCGTAGCTTTAAAATCATCCTCAATTAGAATTAAATAGATGCAAAGTTTAAAAAAAAAAGAATTTTTAGATAAAGGTAAAAACACAGAGGTGGCAATAATGTCTTGTTGCCACTATAAAAGAACCAACTTTAGGTATATTTATAATATTGCATTTTCTGATAAATATCATACTTATCTAGTAGTATTCGTGAATTCTGATTATTGTTAATCCGGCAAAAGCTAAAAACAACGGTTTTGGAGTATACGCCGGTGAACACATCTTCATTTCATACTTATTGCGAGCAGACAAATGACTGTTTTCTAATATTTCAGTAAAATTCCAGTATGTATAATATTTAAATGGAATATATTAATATTTATATATCGAAAACTGTCCTTCATATATTATAAGCAAAGATTTTTATATTTTCTAAAAGAATTGATCCTTTTTTTGTGTGTGTGAATTTACTAAAATAAGATGTAGAACGTTTTCTTTGAGAATACGTTCGGAAAATATAATATTATTCGATGAAATTTTATTCTATGATCTTATTTCCTATTCATAAAATCTAACCTTTCTTTAAATTAAATTTCTTGCAGTATTTGATTTTATTTTTTTGCTTGTATACTTTATGACTTTCATTTCAATTATTCAGAAAGTTATATTAATTTGATATTTTTATATCGATATCTAATTAAGCATATCATTCATGTGTTTTATATTTTATAAAATAATTACTTTTTTTGGTTCTTTGGGATTGTCTCGTCGCACAGACATAAAATGCGCCAATCCTTTGGCGCCATCATAATGAAGAGCAATTTTTCTTTTACTGGTGCAATTTATGATTATCGGAGAAATCTTTTATTGAAAACAGTCGAATTGTCCCTTATTTTGATGAATTTATTAAAAAAAGATTATTTGTTTCTCTTTATTTAGTGATGCAGCTAGAAAATTGCCTTAATATTATATTTAATATAGCTTTTTGTTGTGATGTGTGTCCAAGTTCATAAAAATTCATCTTTTTTTAGTAAATTTCTTGTACTGTTTGATTATTTTTTTCCCACTGCATGATTTTCCTTCCACAGAATATAAATTTCTTATAACTCGGGGTCTTGGGAGCTGTTTAAATATATCTTTCATAGCTAGAGTCTTTTTTAAAAATTGTTTTTTTTACGAGTTAAAGAAAACAAATTGAGCACTTGGTGACACCCAGTCTTTAGTGAAGCTTTATTCTATATCCTAGTTCATGAAACCCATGACCGTTTAAAAATTAAATACATTCTAACACTTGATTTTGATATTTAGCATGCTCAGATCTTTACTTTAATGAATACAAATCTCTTCTTGTTAGACTAAATTTAAAATAATTTATATCATATAGGTTGCATTTAAATATATTTTACTTAAAATAAAAGAATTTTATAAGAAAACTGCATTCTTTTGGTAAATTTATAACATGCATTTTTTGACTAGATGTTTTTATATGTTAGTATTTTGTATTTGTATGAAACATCTAGAAAATACCATTTCTTTTTTGTTCTGTAGCTTGTTAAGTTAATATGCCTTATCCTTGTTTGCAGAGTTACGTTTTATATTTTTCATCATCAGATTAAATTGGACAATATACAACTATATTGAGAGAAAATATACTTGGCAATTTTATCCATGAATCCAAATTTTCGTAAGGAAAATAAATGTATCTGCCTAATTTTGTAATAAGCAGTTTCTCTAATACTTTCATTCAATAAAACTTAATATGTAGCTCCTATACTATTTTTAAACTATTTGTTTTTCAGTATATAAATTTCTTTATCACATAAGCTTATGTTGATAATATTGTTATATCCTTGATTCTACATTTTAGATGTGACCCCCCATCCCACCCTGTGAAACAGTGTTAGTTGTCAAAATGTATTTCAATTCACAAAATGACAGAAAATATGGTTATAAATTTGTAATTTTATTATGCTAGACTAGTATAATGCATCTTTATATCAAGTTTTATTTAAAATTTTAAAATAACTCAATCAAAAACATTATATTTGTGTTAAAATATTCAGAAAGATGTAGATTCCATGTAATTCTAAATTCAATATAAAATATCATAAGTTTTTTTAATGAAATGTGACAAATGCATTTGCTGTACTTCCACCCCTTTCCATTTATTTTTAAAGTTTAGCAACTGCAGTATGAATGCACTGACAATATTATTCACCAATAAATACGTAGCAAAACTTCTCTATAATGTTAATGAAACATTAATTTAATAATTGTGGCAAAAAAAGTTTAAGAAATAAATTCATTTGTGTAAAACTTCAAAATTATAAAGTAGGAAAAACTTTCAGCATTTTTTTAATACAAATATACATGCTTTTCTTTAGAAATAATTTCATTTGATTTTTCATTGCACTATTTCCAACTGTTTAGTAATATTCTTTAAAATGTATGCATATCACTCAGTTAATTTTGATATTCATTGGATTTCCTGTAAAATAATGTGCTAAATTTGCTACTATGAATTTGTTTCAGATTATCATATCAGCTTTGTCAGAAGCTACTTGAAACACAACTAATAAGTAATTATGAAGAAACCAGCATTACTGCTGGCATATTTAGACAGAAATATAATTATTAAATTAGAATCTGAAAATTGAAAAATAACAGTTAAAAGATAATGTCCATCCTCACAAATATTTGTTTGAAATTGAAAAATAAAAGAAAGAAATACAAATTCGATGCTGTATGTTTGCTTTATAATCACTTTAAATTTGACAAGAAAAGTTAAAAGTACAAGCATTAAACGCCATGCATCAGCAATTAATGTCAGCTATTTTTCCAGAGAAAATCTATTTTGAAGTGGACAGAGCAATAAGAGCCAGTTTAATAAACAAGTCATTATGAAATTCGATAAGAATTAACTTGCAAATGTGGTTTGTATGATTTACAAGTTAACTTGTTGTTCAGTGAATATAACAATAAATAAAAACTTCTGAGGAAACAGAACTTTGAGTAAATTAAAATATAATTCATATGAGCATTTACAGCAAGATTTTTACATTCAACATCCCAAATTTAATTTTTAATAAATTCAGAATATGTCATTGTTCTGCCATTATTATGCTATAAAAATCAAAGAAAAACTAATGATTCAAACCCACATGAACTTTTTTTGATATAATACCCAAAGGAAGGAAATTTATACACATAGAAATTAAATATCCAATCATCCTTGTTTCTTAAAACATTAAGATAGTTTATGTGATTAAAGAAAAATATTAGGTTGCAATTATGCAATAAGAAACTGTCTTGTCATCAAATACGTAAATTCTTAAACAATCTCTCTATGAAAATGTTTTCAAAAATTCTCTATTTTTGAAAATTTCTATGCAATTGTAATTAAGTTTGAATACAAGAAATTGGGAGTAAAAAATGAATCAAAGTAAAACTATTATCTGTCAAAAGTGCTCATTTCTGATCTTTAAGAATAAATAATCAAATTATAATTTTTTTAATTCTACACATCAATTTATTATTATTATTATTTTAAATTTCGGCAAGATAGTGAATCTAAAATTCAATTTTCTCTTGCACATCTGTGTAAAAAGATAGGACTCTGAAATTCTTGAATCTAGTTTTAAAAACTTAATGTTTGCTCAATTTTTTCAGTAACTGGCATCTGTATTTACAATGTATTACTTTACATTCAAAAGTATTCAGTATTTTGAAACAGATCATTTAGTACAAAGTATTCAAAAATCTAATCACATTTTAAGGGTTTTCAAGACACATTCTGAATATTCATTACTATAGCATTCATTTGAATAAAACATGTAATGTACAAATTAAAAATTTTAACAACAAATAAAGACACCAATATTAAAAAATATATTTTATTATGCAGATTAAATAACAATAAACAACATTTATAAATATAATCACCTCATGCACTTAAGAAATACATATTAGTATCACAGTGCTTTGTCAAAAAATTGCTTAGTATATCAACTTTTTATATAATAATTCAGGATTACAAGAACTTAGTATGCCAGTATATTAAAAAATAACTCAGCCAATGGATCATATCTTAGTAGCTAACTAAATTTAGCCAGATCAATATCTCGTTAAAACGCAACATAGGGGCCAACGTCCTAATTTCCTATCTTGGCAACAAGAACAACACTAGGACCTGCACCTTTTCTTTTAAGCTTTATATCATGCCAACAGGACAGCACATGATATCAGATTTAACATGCACCCACTTAATACAAATTTTAAAAATAATCGAGTCTCAAGCTCAACATCATATCACAAGGACCATCACACTTAATAACAAATGCATAAAAGTATTAAATGCTTAAATTTTTCAACAAGACAAAGAGGGCTTTCAACAGTTTATACCTCAAAATTACATTAAATTGATGTATAGCATAAGTACCCAATATAATCATGATCATATGATAATTTAATGTACTATAATACTTATACTTAAATGTTTATATAATAATTTTTAAATTTAAATTAAATAGTTCTTACATCTAATTAATTACTAAGCATTAAGATAATCAAATAATAGTAATAATATTTAGTTAGAAGTACTAAAAGTCATATTGTTATATATATTTTTTCAGTCAAATTTATCAAAGTTATGAAAGTTTGCCATTGTATAAAAACTAGATAAAAGCATTAAATGTCCATAGAATTACAAAAAAAAAAAAAAAAATTCAAACAACCTTTCTAAAATATCAATTAAAATTTACTTTTGCTTATAAAGGCAAAAATACATTAATTCAAATATTTTAACATTTCTGAATACTGTTTACTTTTTTAAATTAATCTCAAAATATCAAATAAAATTATGAATTCTAAACTTATTTAATCAAATATTTTTCAATAAACGTTCAAAACATTTTTATAAGAAATTAATATTAGTTATTTAAAGATATTATATTAAAAGAAACTATAACAGTACAGAAAATATATTTGTGCAAAAAAAATTATGTACATATCTTTAAAATAAAACTAATTAGACTACATTAAATAAATTATAAAGCAGACAAATATCTTCTAATATGTAAAAGAAATCCTGCATCCACTTACCATGAATTATGGAAAAGATAAAAATCTCATCTTAGTAAAATGGAGAAATCCATCAATTACTATTCAATTTTTTTTTAAAGCACTGTTTTAATGCAAACAAAGATCAAGAAAATACATGCATCAATTTAGTACAGGTACACTTTTACTTAATGACTGGATTAAGTTCTTTGAACTTAAAGAGTAAACAAAATATTTATATTTTCAATTCAACATTAATATTTTTTTTATCCAGGTACATAATAATAAGATTAGAAAATATTACCCCAAAAAAATCATTATCAACAGAAAAGCAAATTAATTGTATACTAAAAAAGTATACAAATTAATGCCAGAGAATTTCTAAGAATAAATCATTCACAATTAAAAGTAGTAACAAAACATCATACATAAGTAAATTGTTAACATCAAAACTAAATGTTCCACTCAAAAATAGTCACAATTTTTTATTCTTAGAAGTCATTATGTAAGGTGTACCAGTACTTTTCTATTGTATGCACACTTACCTCACACTTAACCCTTTCAAACTTAATGAAGCATATATATTCCATAAATTAAACCATTCCCTAGCCAGTAACTAAATCTCAATTTTACACTGCATAATGTAACTTCTTTTTTTAGATAAGTTTTGAAATTTTAACAAGTAAGAGTCAAGTCAAAAGGGTTAAGAAATAAGCTTAATTCCAGCATGAAGCATAACACATACATCAATAATCAATATTTGAATGTCTCACTTACCTTGAATGAAATATGATGCAGAATAGAGGTTTCATATCTTAATTTGTAGGGATTTGAGAAGAATCTAAATGTCAGTACAAATCTTTTTTCCGAAGTCCTTCAGTAAACAATTGTATTGCAATCAAATTTAGTAAAATTTAATTTATGAAATATATTTAAATAGAATAATTTTTCTTAATTTCCAAATAGCACTTACCTCCATTCAATGTAGATATTAAACTTCAACATATATTGACACTTTTAAAAAAAAAGAGTGAAGAAAGGAGAAGGGTACTTATTCCATTATCTAGAAAATAGGAGAAATTGAATATTGATGCTAAGGAAATCAGTGAAACCATTCAACCTTACCAATGATTGATGCCCTGTTAAAGAAATGGTAGACTTACCCAATTTCAGAAAACATTATGTGGATTTTAACAATACCACATACGAATTTGTGAGAGAGATGTTATAGAAAATTCATACTTACATGCATAGTTCTAATATTTTTGCACATTCAAGACCATACAAATAAATGTTTAATAAAAAACTTTAGAAAATAATTTCAACAATTTTAAATGAATTAAATTTGTACAAAAAAATACTTGAATTTAGTATTATTAAAAAGGATTTAATATAAAAATAATTTATGAATAACATATCTATAAAATTTTAATTTATACAATATATATTTAATAAAAAAATTAAAATGTATCTTACAATCACAATTAAAATAAAGATTAATATTGAAATATAATAATAAAATATAAAAATTCAACATTAGCATAACAAATAAATTATATATTAATATATTTTATGGATCAACAGTTATAAATAATCAACAAATAAGACCTATATAAAACATAACATACTACAGCTGTATTAGCCTTTCAATCAACCACTTTCAGTCAAATGTTATTTTACAAAAATCAAATTGAAAAACCAAGATGCATCTAATAGATATTTTGGTTAAAATGTAGTTTAATATACCTCTTGCTACACCAAGGAAGCTAAGTCGCCAATAAAGACAGCAGGGAAAATAAACAAATGCTTCTGAGAAATAGTGATGATTACCGTTTTATGCATTACAATTATAATCTTTACTGATAAATACTGTTTTATCCAAGATTTTTATTTTTTACGTTTGGGATCACTATCACTGCTTGTTACGTAGAGATCAAAATTTAGTGAGCGAGATGCCGTCAGCATCTAAAGAAAGTACCAAGCAGAATTTTTTAACTTAAAACACACACATTCTACCACTTTGCTAGCAATAGGAAAGGGAACTTAGTAACTTTGCTAACACACTGAGCATAAAAACAGTGCAGAAAACAGAAAAAGTACAACACTGAAAGAAAAGGAAGAATGGAGGAAGAAGCATTTGAAACATTCTCCATACAAAATTTCAAATAAACATCCTTTTTCCAACTTCATCAACTTGTATAACAAAAATGGATTCTACTCAGGCATCATCCATTCTGCTAGTTTCAAATACTTCTTGCTATCCTGTTCATTTAACACCCCTTTTTGGACAATATCCAACATAACAAATTATCAAGGAAAAAAATTATGAGAATTGCAAGGAATTCCATTGCAAACAATTTCTTTTAGTGTTATCAGACAGTAAAAAAATTATAAAACAATGTTTTCCATTCCTATTCACAAAATGAAATTGCAGTGCCTTATTAGCAGTAAAAAAGTTTTGTTATAATACAGTGCGAAATTCAAATATTTAAACATCCTCCTTAAAATAGCTGTAGTTCACATGCAACTCTATCTCTGTTAAAAGTAGTAAACTAAACAGTAAAAGGGTTTTCAGAAAATTGTTGCAGCATATTGGCAATAAAGTTGGTGGCATACTATACTCCATCCGAAACTTCTACAAAGAGCCTGGATTATATTCGAAATAATAAATCAAAATCTATTACAATTACTCAGATTCTTTTAACTTACTACGTAACCATAGTGAATCCATGATCCATAAATATATTTCTATGAAATTTAAATGCAAATCAAATTGATCTCCTATATATGCAAACAATCCTATATATTTTTACTAAGTTTTTTTACATTTGCAATTAAAAAAAAAAGCATGAATGCATATAGTAGATATTAGGATAAGAAACCTTTATGGTTACAGTTACTAGATGAAGACCTGTGCAAAACATAATATTGCTAAAACCAAATAGTCTTTCATCCTCCACTATGATTATACCTGTGATTTACAGGTTATTTAACATCATCGTTGTTATTTTGCATCTGATAGCCACCTAAAGAATATTTTGTTATATCACTATTCCATTTGCATCACAAGTTGAAATATTCCAAGCACTGATTTTTATATTCAATTCACACCAAACTGAAAAAGTGAATGAATCAAATTAATTTCTGCAAAAGAATCTTTCCAGTATCAGAGTTACATTTGTTATGAATAACAAAATGAAAGATTCACCCAAGAAATAAAATCCTGACCTCTAACTAATCTTTCAAACAAACACACTCCAATGACTACAACTGCTATAAATCACAAATAAATCAGCAGATCACAACACATCTGAAAGATATTTCAAACAGATATCTTCATACATCCAAAAGTCACAACAAACCCTAAAGAATTTTCAGTGTATTTGATAGATATGTGTCAAAGTCTTTCAAACAATCATTTGTTTTCCTTTTTTCATGTATTAAAATTAAGAGAACAATGAAGTCTCAAATAAATGCCCTCAAATTTTAATAAGACTCCCCCCTCCCCTGTGAAACAGTATTAGTAGCTGAAATACATTTAGAGCCATACTACGACTAAATATATAACAAATTTATAATTCTGTTACTATATTAACTAGACTGGTGTAATGTGCCTTTATATCAAATTCTTTTGCTCAAATCTTTTAAATAACTCAATCAAAAACATGACACCTGTGTTAAAATATTCAGACAGAAATAGATTCCATATATCTGAATTTTATATTTCCATATATGAAAAAATTTCATTAGGACCATGATTAACTATTGTCACATGAAACGAGGCAATTGAAACACTTGGCTCAATTTTAAATATAAGGTTATGTTTTAGAATTTAATATTAATTATTAGAATAAGTAATATTTATTGAGAATATAACATATACATTTATTATACATCCCTCCACATTTGTCTTTAAAGGTTTAGAAACACAGTCGAGTGAAATATGAATGCACTGACAATATTATCAATGAATACACATTAAAACATCCTTTATAATGTTAACTAACATTTAAATAGAAATCAGGAAATATATTTTTGCATTTATAGGAAAAAAAGGGTTAAGAAATAAATTCTTTATTTGTGCCAATCCAGAAGAAATAAAAAATTTTAATTAATAAAAAATGATTTTCAGCAAATTGACAGAAATATGAAATAATCAGACTTTTGAATGGTAAATGAAGAAAAGTTATGCTAAATATAAATGAAGACATTTTGATTTAACATAAAGTATTGATTTAAAACTAAATTTCTTATTTATAACGTTGTTTTATACTATCTCTCTTCCCAAATTTAAATACAAGCTCATATTGTATTGTACATTACAATGTCCAAAATAATTATTTTGCATTTAGCTAAGGAATTCATAATGTAACAAATTAAGGAACTTTTGAATATAAACATATCTTATTATTGCTTGATAATTCAATGAAAAACATACATAAACTTCAAGCAAATTTTAATATTAACAAATCAAATATATCTTATTTTGTTTCAAAATTATATTAAAAAAAATAATAAAAGTGAAAAAATAGTTTTTAATAAGTTTTCCCCTCTCCACCCAGTATCATACTTTATACATTTCAAATATCATAATTGCTTCCTTTATTAACAATTCAGGAATGAAGGATTTTTTGTTTATTTAATCCAAACCCTTTTTTCCCAACACAAAATTATTTACTGATTTTATATTACAATTATATATTGATACTTTTAAGTGTTAAGTTTAAAACTAAAGTTTAAGCTTTTTTAAATTATGCAATCTAATAGTAGATTATGCATTAATTTCTTTGGACATTTCTTGATGCTTAAAATTCCTGATCACGTGAAGATATCAATTTTAATAATTTGTAAATATAATAAAATTAAGGTAAATATAGTATAGTATATATTTACCTAGTTAATTTTGAAATTCATTAGGTTTCAACTGCCTTAAGATAATGTGATAAATTTCTACTTGTTTCAGAATATCTTATCAATATCATAAACGACTTTTTTAAGATTATTTAAAATGCAACTGAGTCATTATGAAGAAAAGAGCATCATCGATAATATTCTTAGGACACAAATACAATTATTATATTATAACCTGAAAATCAAAAAATTAAGTTAAAAAAGTCATCCATACTAAAATTGGATTTTGAATATCTAAACTTGAAAAAAAAAATCAAGTTTGATACTTTATGTTTATCTAGTTTAAATTTGACAATATAAATAGTGAAAACAAAAAGCATTAGGTATCAAGCATCAGCAATTCATGCGAAATGTTTGGATCAATGAAAATTTACTTTGAATTCGACATGGGCAGTAAAATTTGGTTTAAATATTTGTTATCATGAAAGTTACATTTGAAAATACTTTCAAGTAAGAATTAACCTGCAAGAGCAATATGCATAGTTAAGTAAACTTATTATTCTTGGTGAATACAGTCATAAATGAAAACTTGAAATTAAAGCTGAGGAAACATGGTACTTGATTTTTGAATAAATGAAAACAAAATTCCAAGTGAATATTCATTGCAAGTTTTTTACATTTAAAATTTCAAATTTCATCTTCAATAAATTTTATTAGAAATGTAATATCAGAAACAATATCACTGTTCTGCAATAAATATGCAATAAAATTTAAAGGAAAACCAATTTTAATTACAATTTCAACAAAATTTATAGATGCAATAATACTTTAAGAAAAGAAACTAATACACACCCAGAAATTAAACAATAAGCTAATCTTGCTTCTTAAAACATTATGATATAGCTTTGCAAGTGATTAAAGAAAAACATTAGAATGCAATAAGAAACTTTCAACAAACGTAATTTGTCTTATATGCAAAACATTAAAAAATTTTCAATTAGGCAAATTAATCATATTTAGTTCAAATATTAATTCTTTTTCTACAATTTTTTTTTTCAATTCATTCCATTTTTTCTTGTAATATGTTCAAGATTTTTTATAAGAAAATATAATTAAGCTTCAATAAGCACATAATTAATTTAATTAACATGGTCATTACTAAATGAATGCCACTTAAATCAGCTAACCAATAATAGTCATTATCTCCTTTAGTGTAAGTCAAATATAAAGGTCCTTAAACTCTTTTGAAATTTTGTCCTTAAGCTCTAAATGAAACATTTTTTAAAAATTCCCCATTTTTGAATATTTTTACCAAATTAAGCAATCATAATTTATTTGAAATCTGCAAGAAACAGGGAGTAAAATTATTTGTTCTTATTTATAGGGATATGAATTAAAGTAAGATTATTTATTAAAAAAGCTCATTTCTGATGTTTAAGAATAATTTTAAATTAATTTTTATAATTCAACACTTTGATTTATTAAAATATTGTGTTTTTTAAGGTTATTAAATTAAAGTTAATTGATTATTTAATACTTCTGCTAATACAAAATGCTCAAAAATTTACTCACATTTCAAGAGTTTTTAAAATGCATTCTTAATATTCTTTACTATAGCATACATTTGAATAAAACATGTAATGTACAAATGAAAAGATATAAACAAAATAAAGACCTGAATTTTAGAGAAAATATTTTATTATGAAAATTAAACAATAAACTCAACGACGGTAAACATAATCAGCTCATACACTTAAGTGCATGTAGTATCACAGAGCTTTATAAAGAATTGCTTAGTATGCCAACACTATATAATAATTCAAGACCACAAAAGCTTAATATGCCATTATATTAAACAATAACTCAGCCAATGTGTCATCACACACATATTACCATACTTAATAGCTAATTTAATTTAGCTATATTAATGTCTTGTCTAAAAGCAACATTTGAGCTAATTACAGACAGATGTCCTAATTTTTAATCCTAATTTAATCCTGCAGCAAAAAAACAAAACTAGGACCGACACCCCTTCTCTTAAACTCCACATCATGCTAACAGGACAGCAAATGACATCAGATTTAACATGCACTCATCCTATATATATCTTTAGAAGAATCGAGTTTCACACGAAGATCTCAGACTCCAAAATCTCATCAATGAAACCACACAGCCACATACTTAACAGCAAGTGCATAATAATATAACAATGCTTAATTTATCAACAAGTCACTTTCTAGATTCAATAATTTGTGCTTTAAAACTAGATTATACAAATGCACCCCATATGTTCCAAAAAATAATCACGATCTCATGATAATTCAATATATTATAATAAATTTACCCTTCAATATTTAAATAATTTTTAAATTTAAATGGATGGTTCTCTCTAATTTAATGAACATTTTGACAATGAAATAATATTAAAATAGAAAGATAAATAAATTGCTGAAATAGTGCACATTTTAAATTAATTATCATTAAAATCAGTTATGATTTCAAGTGTTTTGTGACAATTTACTCAAAATTATGAAAGTTTACTGTTGCATAAAAACTAAACAGCCATATAAATTATCTTAGAAAAATGATATAACTTCAATCAATATTTCTAAAACATTAAAATTAAACTGATTTTTGCTTATAATAGGCATAAATACACTAATTCAAATATTTTAGCACTACTGAGTACTTCTTACTTTTTTAAATTAATCTTAAAATATCAAATAAAGTTATGAATTCTAAACTTATTAAGTCAAATATTTTTCAATAAACTTTAGACATAAATCATTGGTACATAAGTAATTACTATTAATTAAAAATATCCTATTGAAAGTAGAAACTTAGCAGCACTTATCACTAATTTGTTTTTTAAAAAATTATCTCTCAATAGTGTAACTAATTAGACTACATTAAACTAACTTATGATAGCAGTTAAATATCTTCTATTAAGAAAAAGAAATCATGCATAATAATACTTACCATGAATTAATGAAAAGACAAATCTCACTAGTAGGAAAGGGGAAAATCTAAATCATCACTCACTTGGTATAAAGCTTTGTTGTAAAGCAAACAAATACTTACAAAATGCATGCATCAGCTTATTGCAAGCATTTAAAAAAAATTCTGAACAAGGATTTATAAAAATCAGAAACAGGTACACTTTTACTTAATGACTGAATTATGTTCTTTGAACTTAAATGGTAAAAAAATATATATTCAGTTAATCAAGAATATCTTTCTATCCATGCACATAACAATAAAATTTAAAAAATATCATAATGCAAAAAAAGAGAAATTGAAATATATTATATATATAATAATCGTGTATAGTAAAAGTTAAATAAATGCCAGATAACTATTAAGTGTTAAACAATCACAATTAAAAGTAGTAATAATGTCATGCTTAACAAAAGTAATTCATTTATTCTGAAACTAAATTTTCCACTAAAAATAGACATTTTTGATTTTCAGAAGTCATTATGCAAGGAGTACCTGTACCTTTCTATTATATGTGCACTTACTTCTCACTTAACTCTTTTGACCTTAATAGGGCATATATATTCTTGAAATGAAACTTCATTCCCTATCCAATCCCATTTTTAAACAGTTTATTGTAGATTCTTTTATACACAGGTTTTTAAATTTTCAGTAAGTCGGGTCAAAAGAGTTAAGAAATATGCGTAATTCAAATATGGAGCATAACACATAATCAATAGAGTTTTACTTACCTTGAATGAATTTCAGGATGATATATGGTATGGAATAGAAGTTTCATATCTTAATTCACATCCTAATGGCAACTGGTTGAAGAGAATCAAAATATCAGTATAATCTTTTTTTTTTT
>JAPMOQ010016344.1:714911-733731 GCA_026543055.1 Argiope trifasciata
AGTGCAGACATTCATGCTTATGGATAACAGATGCCTGGCTAAAGAAACAATATGCTTCCCGAATTCCAGAAGATTGTATGTGCATTTGAACAATGTTACATAATTTGAAAGAGAAGGAACATAAAATAAATTCATACTTACCCACATAGTTCAAGTATTTTTGCTCATTTAAGACCATACAAATAAATGTTTAGTAAAAAAACTTAAAACAGAAAATAATTTCAACAATTTTGTAAGAATGAACTATGCACAAATAAATACATAAATATAATACTGTTAAAATAGTATTACAAATAATTTAGGAACAAAATATCTATAGAATAACAATTTATACAATATATATAGTTAACAAAAAGATATTTTTAAAATACATATATATATATTTTCCTTTAAAACTAAAATTTAACATTGAAACAGTGATAAAAAATAACAAATTCAACATTAACAAAACTTATATAAAAATATATTTATGGATCAATTGTCATAACCTCGATTACATATGAAACAATAATAAATAAAAATCTATTATCAGTATATCTGATATACGACTAGTTTTTTTAAAATTCACTATAAAATTGGATTATATGAAGTCCCTGTAAAACATAATTTAGTTGAACTTTAATTGTATATCATCCCCATCTGTTATACCCTTTATTCACAGATTTAGTAGCATGGTATAATTAATTTGGATCTGGTGGTATCTCAAGAATGAGTCTTGGTTATACCATTATTCGAAAACAGAAGATATTAATGCATCTGATATACATTAGATCATCTAAAACATGATAGAATATTTCAAGTAATAATTTCTCTCTAATTCACAACAACCCCCTTTACTCCTCCCTAAAAAAAACAAGCAATAAGATTATATATATTTGTAGACAACAAACTGAAAAGATAGACAGATTCCAAATATTGGATATATATCTGATCAAAATTTATTTGCGTTTGTTATTCACAATAAACCAAAAAGATGAATGCATCCAACAGATACTTGTCAAAGAATCTTTCCAACCATCATAGTTACGCTTATTGGAATACATGGAGACTCTTGCAAAACATAATGCAGCCGAAATTTAATAATCATCCATCTCCCACCATGGTAATTCCTGTTATTTACAGGCTATTTAGCAGCATGGTTTAGTTATTTTGCATCTGATAGGCATCTCAAAAATGAGTCTTGATTATATCATTATTCAAAAGCAAAAGAAAATTTCAATGCATCTGATAACATATTTTTTTACCTGTTATTTACAGGTTATTTAGCATCTGATAGGTATCTCTAGAATGAGTCTTGGTTGCATCATTATTCAAAAGCAGAAGATATTTTCAATGCATCTGGTAGGCAATGAAATATTTCAAGCAATAATTTCTCTCTAATTTACAACAACCCCCCTCTCATTCCACTTCCACCCCTCTCCAAAAAAAACAAGCAATAAGGTAATATATATTTGCAAACAAAAAATTGAAAATATGAATAGATTACAAATATTGGATATATATCTGATCAAAATTTATTTGCGTTTGCTATTCACAATAAACCAAAAAGATGAATGCATCCAACAGATACTAGTCAAAGAATCTTTCAAACCATCATAGTTACGCTTATTGGATTACATGGAAACCCACACAAAACATAATATAGATGAAATTCAATAATATTTCATCCCCCACTATGGTTATTCCTGTTATTAACAGGCTATTTAGCAGCATGGTTTAGTTATTTTGCATCTGATAGATATCTCAAGAATGAGTCTTGATTATAACATTATTCAAAAGCAAAAGAAAATTTCAATGTAACAGATAGGCAGAGATTAAAAATATTGCAAGCAATAATTTTCTCTAATTCACAACAAACCAAAAAAAAAAAAAAAAACCCTCAGTACAGATTATATGCATCCGTAAACAATAAGCTGAAAAGATGAATGCACCCAATCAATACTTGCAAAAGAAACTTCCAAATCATCAGTTACACTTGTTTTGAATAACCAAATAAAAAATTATCTCAATAAACTAAACAATTCGATCCTGACTTCTAACAATCTTAGACACTAGCACTTCAATTATCAAATCTGTTATAAATTGTAAAAGAAACCAAAGATCTGATATCACAATGCATCTAATAGATATCTCAAAAAGATGTCTTGGTGCATCAAAAATTTACAGCAAACTATAAAGAATTTTCAATATATTTGACAGATATATGTTGAAGTCTTTCAAACAATCATGGCTAATTTTTTTATTCATTTCAAAATTTAAAAAAACAATGCAAAGCCTTAATTAATACCCAAACAAGGCATTCTGCTCTAAGTGATATCACTTTTATTGGCAGAAACTATAATTTATTTTTAATGCATTTAAAGTACACTCAATACAATCACAAAATAGCGATATAAACTAAAGTATGTTGGAGATAGCATTTGCTGAAACTCATTTAAAAATTAACAGATTTTAAAAGACACCAAAAGAAAAATATATTTGCCTTCTGTATTGCTGTTCTTCAACCACAATTATACAAAGGTTGCCTGAGAAGTTTCTGATCTTGACATGCAAAAACAAAAATAAGCAAGCAAAGTAGGGGAGCTTATTTAGGCATCCTTTAATAGCTTCCAACTAAAATTTGAAGTATTTTAAAAGAAAATTTCTTGTTTGGCAATTACTTTTGTGACTTGATGTTACTATTTTTGTGAAAAAGAAAAAAAAAATCAAAGGTCAAATTGTCTATAGGTATTAGTTTTTGAGAGGTAATATGTCTAAACAGATTCGAATGTTGCTGGATGCTTTGTACACAGACTCTAGACCATCTTACTTAAATTATAAACTTAAACATGGTCATATTAGTTTGCGTGTCAATAAATGATCAGAATGTCCCAAAACTGCAACATAGATGGAAACTTCATTAAAATTTACAAAATGGTACGAGACAACTGTTGACTCAAGGCTAGAGTGATTACAGAGGCTTTAAGTACATTTAAAGAAGAGATTTACTAAATACTGAGCATGAGCAAGCTAACTCCACATTGTGGGACGTAGACCAAACTTGGGTCCAAAAGTATAATAGCACCACCTTTGTTGGCGCAATAAATAAGAACTTTTTTTGACAATTAATTATTGGAGATGAAACCTAAATTCATCATTACAGCTTAGAATAAAAACAGCATAGCATAAAGGGAGAACTGACTCCAAAAAAAAGCAAGACTTTTTTGGAGATGAAAAATGACAAGTTTTCAGGGTTAGCCAAGAAATAGTATTAATAAATCATATATTGAAATGTGTAAAAACATTACCAGACCACAATAAGCAATATTAAAAAAATGAAGGCAGAAACTGTAGGGACATTTGTAAAGGATTTTTTGTTTGTTTCATTAAGGCAATCCTCCATCTTAGCAATTGGGATCCATATTTATGATTTGATTTGCTTGATTACCTAATTATCAGATCTGACTTCAAATTTTTATTTTGTTCCCTAAGCTAAAGAAGCACCCTAAGGACCAAGATTTTCTAGATAAGGAGATTATGCTTTTCAACATTTCGTTAAAAAACATTCATATATTGAAATAAAAAATAATTTTTTTTTAAATGGAAGCATCGCTTAAAGAAATATAAATTTACAATGAAACTATACCAAAAAATAAAAGTAATTCTCTGGAAGGAAAAAAAATATATCCTTGTTAGATGAGAAATTTTACAGACAGCCGAAGTATTGCCAAATCAAAACCATCATCAATAGATTTTGAAAATAACTAAATTGACCTAGTAAAATATCACAGCTTTTAACAATAGAATATAAAAAAATGCAACTTAGCAAACAATACATAGTTCTAAAATTTATATAAATGGGCATTGTGACCTATTATGAAATCAGTGTGACCTATTTAAGTCTGCAAAATGGAGAAAAATATAATTAAACCAAAACAAATGAAATTTTATAATTTGGATAAACCATAAAGACTTATGTTAAAAAATATGAATCACGAAACATCGTTTATCTATTTAATAGAAGATTAAACTGCATTTGCTTCATTCACTTTCGGCAAAAACTTTTTATGTTCAAAGTAAATCTATAAAAATAAAAAAGCAATAATCGAAAAACCTTCCATATAAAATACAGCAAATCCTTAATCGCTGATTCAATCTATACTAGACTGATCAAACATCAGCTCTCAAACACAGAAAATGCAATTCCTTCAAAATATAAATAGGACATAATTAAATTACGGAATTTGCCAAAAAAAAGCCACAAAAACGTGAAAAAAGTTAGCAACAAAGGAACTGACATAATTTCCCATGTAAAATAGACATTTCTAAGACAGACTGGAAAAATCAAGACAACTTTATAAATTCTAAAATTTTCAAAAAAGAAATACTATAATAAATCAGATGAACAAGCTAAAAGAAAGGATTTCAAAATTTTAGAAAGAACGGAACTAAATATTAATGAAACTGCTTTCATACTCATGACTAATCACACAGCTTTAGTTTAAAAAAAGAATTCCACAACATTTAAATGGAAAAAAGATTGATCAATCAAAATTGCTTCAAAAAGCTGCAAGTTAAAAAGAGTTCTAAAGCTATTGAAATTACATACAAAAAGTACTTAAGGGGAAAATCCCAAATACTTTCTTTCATAACAAAAAGTACGTAATAAAAATTTTACAATTCTCTATATATGATAGAAAGAGAATGAGTGCAATATAGTAAGGAAGGAACATGGGTCAATAAATCGAAATATGCTTAACTAGACTGTCAACAAACTAATATAAATACTTAATATAATTAATAAGATTTAAAAGGAATGTGGACGGGGGGGGGGGGGGGGGGGGGAAAAAAAAAAAAAATACCATATAACCAAGTACAAAAGAACAAAAGCAAACAACAGCATAAGAATAATATCCTTTTACTAAAATGTAGAGCTATGTTATTTGAGAAAGGAAATAAAACTTCTCCCTTTCGGAGACAAATCACTTAAAATATATTAAAAGAAATTCAAATGCACTCTTAAATGCACTGACATAAGCATTACTAACATTTATTTGTTAACTTATAAAATACCCGTTACAAAATATGAAAAAAAAAGTGAACATAATGAAATTTAACAATACTAAAAGCCTACACAAGCTTCTAAATATATCAAACACAAATCTCACTATATAATAGCAAATATTTAAAAATAAGACAAAATAAGTAGATAAAATAAGAAAGCAAATTCACTTACAAAGAGATACTTTTAAGAAATACATGAAATGCACATTAATCCTATTCATTACAATAATATAGCTTTTAAAAAAATGCTTCAGGTTCACTGGTATACGTTTGTAAATGCAACGAACTTGAAGCATATGTATGTAACTAACACTTATTACACATAAGTTTCACAAATACAAAACTGAACAATAATATATAATAGTCCTACACCATTTGGTTTACTTGTACTCTAATTCAGGTATCGTATAGGATATACATACACACACACACACACATATATATATATAGTTTATATATATTTTCATAAGTAGATTTCTCTTCCGTCACAAAATTCTTGATGATGACATCAAAGAAAGCAATCTCAGCTAAGAGTACACTGATTTCCAGAAGAGGAATATTCTAACAACAAGAACTAAAATAACGAGAGAAAAAATTAGAGTCAAAAAAGTATTATTAATACAAAATATGTAACCTCTATCAAGAAATAGAGGACTCAAAAGTCAATCGCAGGCTTTAGAATAAATTAAAAAATTGGTTCATACCAGGTTGACAAGAAATTTTTTTTTTTACGAGACAAGAAACTTAAATTAATAGAATTTAAAGTATTAAAAAAATATATTTGAAAATTATTTTTTATAAATATTGTTTCTATTTTAAGCTGATAGTTAATGTAATAAAAAGCATTCAACATTAGATTGCATGTATATTGAAGAGCTATGCGATTTAATTGGCAATTCTTATTTTTTGTTTGTGACTCAAGTTGTTGATCAACTTAAAAATCTCTAATTATGGAGATTTTTGATCAAGAAACAGAAATGTGCTTCCTTCCCTCCATGTTTAAAAGTAAAAGTGAGTTTGTTTCCTCAAATGCTTGATTAGTACACTAATGCCTTATATGATAAGAATAGAAAAACAGATTGCTTAAACATAGAGAAAAGAGAAATTTCCAATCTTTAACGAATACACATTTACAGCAGCCATATTGGAAATATTAAAACAGTTAATAGTAACTGCATATTAAAATAAGAATTTTGTTATAAAATGATCAAAAACCATTATATTTATTATTGTTTATAACATGACAGAATTAACAGAAATATTAAAATTTGCATTTAAACTATTAAATTTTTTTATAAATAACATGTAGCTAAGGAAAATAAAAGAAAGTCTTAATTACCATAACACAGAAATGAGATGGCATCCAGTCATCAATATTGGAAGTTTATTGAATGAAGACATCCAATGCAGTCCATAATTAAAAACTAGGAGAGCGAAAAAATTATTTGTTTGCATTCTTAAATATGATTATATATAGCTACTAAATGATGTATACCAAGACAAGATTAGAATGACATTTTCTTATGCAATCTTTAAAGTCATTAACTTAGAAAAAAAATTTGATAGTTACAAATTTCAGTTTTATATATATACAATACAGTTCTTATACAAGCAAATTTGAGTATACATCATTTTTAGATTTAATGCTAAGATAATGATATCATTTAATTTAAGATAATGCTACAATAATGCTATCATTTGATGCACTAATATTACATCAATATTTATAAACTACTAATTAAAGAAATAATATGTAAAATGATTTTGTTTAAAAAAAATTTATTTGTTATTTAAATTATTTAAAACTTGATTCATACAAACTTTCAATATTTCCTCTATTTTCAAAATGCAAAACTAAGCAATGATCTTCTTTCAAGAGGAACAATAAAAAGCTGAGAATAGAGTAAGTTCTTGAGATATATATGAAAATCAAAAAAATAACATTTCCAAAAAGTCATCTAGTAATGTAGTAGTAAGTATCATATAGTAGTAAGCCTATAAAGGCATTGGTTTTCTCAATTGTAATAGAATTACAGCAACTTGTAAAAACATTTCTTTGCTTAATCTCTTTGTTTTGACATAGATTAATCTTCCATCCAAAAATAATTTTTCATTGGACGAACACTTTGAACTGTGATTTGTGCAGCCCTTTTTTTTTCTACTGTGTATTGATTGATAATGCAATAAGTAATCATTTAAAGTATAACAAATCATTGGCACACCAGTAAACACATGCGAGAACATTTAGAACAGATAATAACAGCAAACTCCTTTGAATTGATTGTCTTGAAAACTGATCTTGATTTGCATTCTATTATTTAAGATGAGTACTTTGGCCAAACACTGACAGTTTTTAGAAATGTCACAATTTATAAACTCTCTTTAAATAGTCCAGATTGTAGAACACTTACTTTTGAAAAGTAGCAGGTAAATTTGCAAGAAATTTATTTGAAAAAAATGCATAAAAATGCTTTACCTTCATAATCGATTTGATCATAGAACAATAATCTGAAGAATATTTCATATTACCTCATTTAAGCATGCAGCTTTCCATTAAGGAACAAAATGGATAGTTGGATTATCCATTTTATCTCTTTTTTGTACCTAATCTAATAATTTGTCTAATAATAATCTAATAATTTATCAGAATGTTTACCTTTTATAGCATGTATTTTGCCTATTTAGAAATTTTAGAAGCATAAATGACTAATAAAATGAAACACATTGTTATAAAAACCAAAACTTCTAAGCCATGAAATATTTGAAAGCATTTTAACTCTACCAAAATTTTCAGAAGCAATATTTACTGTATAACTATTTTTTAAAAACCTTAGTATCATAGTCAGATATTTGTAAAAGAAAAACATGAAACACCATCTAAAGAAGAGTTTATACAAAAGTTCTACCACCTTTAGATAAAATAATATTTACAATTACATTACTTTGTTTATGATGATTACTCATTTAAATAACTATCATTTTAAATACAACTTAACTTTTTGGTTCTAACATCAAGACATTTTTCATTCTTTTTAACAATAAGCTTATGAGATAGAAGAAATATGAACAGCAGAAAGGAATGCAAAGCAAGAATAAAAGTCAAATGTTTTATAAGAACAACTGCAGTTACAGCATATACTTACCTAAATTATTCTAAAAATTATTAGAAAAAGATTTACCTCAATTCCAACCATGGACTTCAATTATCTTTGTAGAGCAAACCAATTGCTGAGCTTCTTGGTTAATAGATAGATGAATAAAAAAGCTACAAAGCAAAAATTTATTATAATTACAGAAACACAAATATAAAAGACAATAAATATAAAATAATAGTGCAAATGCATTCGTTTTATTTTAATTTACGTATTTAAAAAAAATCTCCAAACAAATGACTGATAGGAGTAAGATTCGGAAGTTAAAAAAAAAACTTAAAGAATTATTATCATAATTTGCATCCTTGAAGGGGAGGAAAACATTTATTAAAACACAAGAGTTCCCTAAAAGACTGAAACATATTTTAATTTATTCCCTATTAGAAATGAGTGGGCGATGTAAATTGCAAAGTAGATCAAAATAAATGTTAATAAAAAAATTAGAAAATTAGAGTGCTTTATTTTTTTAATGCTACATCATTACAAAAAAATGGCATACTCATATCATTAAAATTGAGCTATACTGAAATGAAAATTGAACATGCTGTATAGGGATCATGTATCAAAATAGAAATAAAATTGGTTAATATCAAAAATAAAATGTAAAACAATTTGACATTAAAAGAATTTTTTAAGACTTTTTTTTTTTCTGTTTAAAGGGTACTCAAGACACTGTCTCATATTCTTAAGGGTTTTTTTTTAATGCTCAGACTACCATTTTCATTTGTATATATTAGAATACAAAATACAAGTAAGTATTGATTGTCAAATTTATCAATTTTTCAAAACATTTTTCTGTTTCAAATATTTAAGGTAAAATATTTTCTTAAGAACTGCATAGTGAAATGTAAACAGTGTTCTTTTACCAAAAGATCTTTCTAAAATACATTTCATAAAATGAGTATCTAATTACATGAATGGTTTTGATTATTACGAGAGGCAAGAGCACATAAAATGAAAGAACTGCGTGCATTCCATGGCTCATATATAGGCAGATCATTGTTTATCTCTGTTTAAAGGGCATTTAAAATCTTTGATCTAAAAATTCCAACTTTTAATTTGTATATGGTCCATTTTCTCATCTGTAACTGCATGAAAAATGGCAGAAATCAAAATTTCTGGATAATAACTCATGTTTCATTTTAAAGATACAGCTATGAGGTTTTTCAAATGAACTTATTAGATGTAAAAGAAAAGCTTTCTAATTGACTAAATTTGTCTAGATGTATTGCAAGTAAATTTTAAAAAGTGTAGCTTTTTGAAAATTAAAGGAATTTTTTTCTATTAGTGATCTTATTCTTAACTTATTTTGAACTGTTTTGCAATTTACTTTGTCTTCTTATCTAAAATTGGTAAAGAATTTAATCACATTTCAACCTTTTCGGGATTCTCTGCATACCGTTAGTTATTTAATCTTAATAAAGAACTTTTATTAGTTTAATGCAGATTGCTAGTATCCTTGCAATAGTTACCCAATATGAGATCATGTATACAGCTACAGAATATCTTAAAACTGAAAAATTATTACTATGTATGTATTCTACACTACTAAAGCTTTTTAGAAAGTAAAACCAAATGAAAGTTATTACATACTTGTTTCTACACTCATCTCAGTCTTTTAAAAAAATCTGTTTAAAAGCATCTGAATTGCAGAATCCATAGACAGTACTAGAAGATTTGACTACAAAATGAATATAGGTGTCTTACCCAGGAGCTTAATGCATGCAAACAAAAGAGGTAGAAGTATATATAAGTAGTAATACACTACTCATAATCCTTACATCATATTGATAATGAATAAAAATTCTTAAAATGGATAGTTAAGATATTTGGTTTAAATATAAGAAGAAAGAGGAAGAGAGAAATAATCTCTAGATAGACAGAATAAAAATTTATAAAAAGCAAAACTTAAGATAATTAATAATTGTTATATAAAGAAAATTGGAAAATAAATAAAATAATGACAAAATGTAAAGCAAAATTGGTTAGAGAATTAGAAACTGGCCATCCTGGATTCAGCATAATGAAGAATTTAGTTTTAAAATTTTGATATATAAGAGATAAAATTGTATTGTGCAATTATTGCAAATTCAGCCGGTTTGCAAAGTCTTAATTATCAAAGTAAGTCATTTTATATTTTATTAATTAATATGTTTTCAATTATGTGATTCTTAAATTTAATTAAGAGCTCATAATAGAAATTCAACTTTGATTTGTTTAAATTCAGAGGTTTTTAAGACATTCAATATTTAATACATATGATATATTGAATTGTCACTAGATAAATAAGCAGTAAAAATATAAAAAACTCATAAAGAGCTTTAATCTATAAACCACGACATATATACATCTACAGTTATAAAGTTTAAACTCAATTATCCATATGTAGAATTTAATTTAACAAATTGATTATTTAGGAGCTATAGTCAACACAAATCATAGCAAAAGGTTAAATCAACTATGAATGATTAAACTATATTACTTTGTATAAAAAGAACATATCAAATAATAATAACAATTAACTGTACTTCAAAATGCATACATAAAATACTTATTTTACTCAAACATAAATTAAAATTTTATCAACATTTATAACAATATAACTATTTAACAAAGCTGATTTCACCAAGTAGGAAAAAAAGTTAACATATCAAATATTTAAAGAATATAAAAATAATCAAAGACTAACAACATCACTACAGACTGTTTATTAAGCAAAACACTAAAAACAAATAATTATAGTTGCTCTAACATCTTTAACTTGATGTGCGAAAAATACAGCAATTTAAGCTGTTTACATTAAAAATATTAATATATATTAATTTACATCAATAAATATCAGATTTTTTTAGTAGACTTGCTGTTTAAAATTCCCTTTTAAAAAAACAAAATATTTTAATATCCACACTAAAAATATAAGCAATTGCTATTTAATATCATTATTCGCATTATCAAATTTTGCCAGTTTGGGATTTACTATCGAGAAGGATGGAAGGAAGAAAAAAAAAATCCTTTTACTTAGATTAGTTATCTAAATTTCCAAAAGTTCAATTCTTGAAAAAAAATATTCTAAAAATGTAAAGAAAAAAATTTTATTTTGCTGATTATTTCATAATTGGTCATATATTTTTTTCCCTGTTTAAACATTAACAATAAAATGTCCTATCAAATTTGTTAACAAATTTACCTGCCAGTTTTCAGCTGAGACTATTTCCACAAACTAAAAACTAAGATTGGGAGGGGGGGGGGGGCGATTAAGTGTATCAACATTAAACATTACTTACTTTAAATCATTGATACCAATAGTATTATTAAGATGAAAATTCTAATTTAGTTTGAAAACAGTTTGCATTGCACTTCAAATATATTATAATTTAGACACTATCTCCGAGAGACAGCAATTTTAACATAGAAAACAGATTGTCCTTATTCTTATTTTCAAAAAACTATTGTACCTTTTTAAACTGCCAATAAGTGATTTCTTTTTTTTTTTTTTTCTAAAAAAGATATCCATCCGACATGGTGCCATAAAACAATTTGCACATTTATTAGGGGTGTATAAACTGAAAGGATAGAGGGATTAAAACTATAAGCAGGATTTACAGAAGAGGCAGTTTAACTTTATACAAAAAGTAAAGTAGTAATAATTTTCTCATGAAACTATTATATCAGATTGATCAGCAGGGAAAAGGGGCTACTGGTTTACTTATTAAAAAATTATAACTGACATTTTTTTTTAAATCATAAGCAATATTCTATTTTCCTTTTAACAAATATAATATTTTCTAAGTTTGCAGAATTAGAATACTTATGATGCAGATGATTAGAGTATTTTATCATCAAACCTAGAAAAAACTACTAGCATTTATTTAATATAAACATCAAAATCCAAGTACACAAAATGATTTGAATGTCCATTTCTAATATCACAACCACCATGCTGCTTGACTTTCTTATACATAGCATTTTCATAAACATGTATAAAGCATTTTTCAATGTTCAAAACATACACACTCATTAAAATCAAATACAGATGTTAAGATGATTATTATATCTAAAATATTTGCCCTAATAAGAAAGTAACTACAGATTAACAATAAAATTCATTCATGATTCAAAAAGTTAACTTTTAAAATAACTTTACCATACATTAAAAAAGGTGAAAATAGTTCCAACTCCCAAAAATATTTCAAATAATATTACTTGGTTTCAACGAAATTTGACAGAAAATGATATCCAAGATAAAATATTGTATTTAAATTTCATTACTTATATTTAACACAATCTTAAACCTGAAATATTGAAGTTATGAGTACAACTTCAATATTTCATGAATACAGAAATGTATTCTAAGTGTCAGTCCCCAACAACACTAATTTGCCAGTCCTAGATCATTTTCCAAAAAAAGGGAAAAAATGAGACTTGACTGAACCAATTTAAAGAAATTAAATTATTGAATATATGTACAGAGAAAAATATTATTGTATATGTCCAAATGCATTTAGATAATATATATTCCTTTGGAATAAAAGAATTTTTATAGATGGTATCCTGCACCAAGATAAGTTTTCCAGTAATTTATATTTTTAAAGAACAACAATATTGTCAATTGTTTTCTGTAACAGCAATTTTCATTAGGCATCTTATGACTTAACATAATTTCACTTTTAATTGCAAATAAAAATGTTTGAAGTTTGGACAGTAAATAAGAAATTCAAGCAACAGTATCTTTAACACGGATATTATTTAAAGTTTATTTTAAACCTATAGTTGAAAATTCTCAATATATATTAATGTAAAATGATAATTTTGCAAGATTAAGGTTCATAATATACTTTTATTGTTAAGAATAATAGACATAAAACTAAATGAATAAAGCTGTAGTTTTACTAATTTCTTTATAACTTTTAATAAAAGAGATCGAAACTTTTAAAGGTATAATAAGTAATAATTAGTTTGCATTTAAGGAATTATTTTAAAAGTTTTTTTTTTTTTACTTACCTGATTGCAAGTAATAACAGTCAACATTTAGAATACAAAACACTCTTTCTAAAGAGCATTAATTTCTCACTACTATTAGCAGATCATAATTACCTTTAATACCTCATATGCTCTTTCTAAAGAGCATTAATATCTTACTACTATATCATAAATACCTTTGAGTATGCACTTTTATTATTACTTTGCCAGACTTTTATTAGTCGAATATTAGATATCTAGTTTATAAAGTAAGAATAACCAAAATGAATTTTTACTTGTATGTTCCTTTAAAAATTGGAATATTTTCTCTTTCATTGTAAACATGTCATCTTAGAAATAGAAAAAAATACCAAGCAGCTGAATTACTTTCCAGTTTTCAACTTAATTGACATACCTCCAGAGTTCAATGATAAAGCCATAAAAACTTGCAGCAAAATATGTTTAACAAGAATTATCAAAAATAGCAAATCCCTTCACTGTAAAAAATTATCTATGTTAATATAAATTGATAATTTTGCAAAATTATGGAGCAAATTATGTTAAACAAGCCTTTAATAATAAATAGCATATCCCTTCACCTTAAAAAAATGTTATACTTTGAAAAAGAATTAACAGCATAAACCAGTTTTATAATTCAAATAAATTGTTATCATGACAGTAATTAGAAATCTTTACAATTCTAGCAATTCATTTAAAAATTTAGTTTTTACCTGATTAAAAGAATGCTTCATTAATAATGATTCAATCATAAGTACCTACTAAGATACTGATAATCGGGTAATTCTATTAAAATAATTCCCTTTTATGCCAAAGTAACATTTCATTGTAACTGTGATAGTAACTTTTTTTTCACTAGAATTTCAAGTTTTTGGATCTAACAGTAAAATTCTTCAATAGTGGTCAATTTGAATTTCATAAATGCATTCATGAATTTGAATGTTCTTAAAATTATTTTTTCTACTTAGATTGCAACTTTAATTTTTTTTTAATAAAAAAAGGTAATTCTCCAGTTTAATGAATGTATTTACTTAAAAATTATACAAAATATCTTTGGGTAAAAAAATTTGGCATTAAGAGATAATCTTATTTTTCACAAACTGTTACTTGGTTGTTTTTTGTTATGCTAATCATAAAATCTTATTTTAACATAAAATTCTATTTTCTTTTAAAGTACAGATAAACTTTCTAAAATTGTTTTATACATTTTTTTTAACTTGTTAGTGCATATTAGTCATTATGAATTATAAGAGTAGTTCTATTTATTAATGATTTAATAGTTTTGACTATTGTAACCTACCAATTAACAAAGTTTATTATTACATTAATCATATTACTTTGATATACCCCCCCAAATCGGAAATTTGGCGACTTTTTTATCTCGCCAAGCAAAATACCTGTTTTTTGGTGCTTTTTTTCTCGCCAAGATGGATTCTTGCTAAATACAAATGAGAAAAAATAAGAAACAGCAACCCTAAAAAGTCCGTAGGGAGTGCCAGATTTGGCGCGTAATTTTTGGGAGGTATATCAAAGTTGTACCTTTATTTACTATTTAAACAAACTTTTCTCTTATAAAATTGCAAAGTATTACCAATATGCTTTTTTTAATTTTTCTTTTAGTTAAAAATCAAATTGATGCGATCAAGCACAACAAAAAGATAAAGAAAGAGCCATGTAGAATGCCACGTTATGTTAGTCACAAAGCTAAAAATATAACTTGTTTATACATTATCTTTTAAAATAATTTCTATTCATATTCTTAAACTATTTAATGTTATTTAAAATATAGGGATAAACGGATCTCTTTTTTTTTTTTTTTTTTTTTTTTTAGAAATTATTAAAGAATATTTTGTCACATGATAGTTTTTCATAATCTTTCCAGTGTTTCAACATAGTGAAATGATCCAATATCGATTTGACAATGGGGCACTATGTGGAAATAACCAATGAAAGAAAAAGCATCTAAATAACAATTGGCATGTTAAGACACTATCATTGCCTTGATAATTGTCCTGCAATTGACTCTCAACAAACTAATTGGTTATGAAAACTGTTTCTCTCATAATAAATTATTTAAAGAATGTACTTATTTTTCCCAGACATAATAATTAAGATTACATAAAGTCACATTCTAATCAAAATTCCAAAAAATAATGTTAACTTCTATCAAAGTATCAAAACACAGAAATTCATGATTTCAAGTCACAGATTAATTACATTCACATATTTAGCAGTCAATGACAATTCAAACTAACAGCAAAATGTTACACATAATAATGCCACAGGAGAATAAAATACAGATTTAAGAATGACTTAGAATAAATGCAAACCATCCTAAATTTATGCAAAAACTAAAATATCATAAGACCACAATGAGGATTTTTTAAACACTAGATGACATTTTCACCATTCTGTCAAATCTAGTTTTCATACAGTATGATTTTAAGATCCAAATTATTCACAAATATCAATTTTAATTTTGTTAAAACAACAAACTCATTTTAATTTCTAGGGGAAAAAAATCTACAAATGTTAGTACTTATGTATTAGTCACATGCCAGTGCTTAATTTAAAATAATAATAATCACCAAATAGATCATGCCAGCCAATTTATTGGTTCGTCTATAACAGTTAAACATAAAAACTACTTATGTCAAGCAATTAAGCAAAATATTCATGAATGGCATGTGGTTCATACACAAACACCCAAATATTTATCAACAAACGAGAGTTAGAGCAACTACAATTATATCATTTGCATATATAAGAAAATTAACTACTCCTTCCTCCTAAAACTTAAAACACTCACCTGCTGTAAAAAGAACACTAATACATTTTTTTAAATAAAAACTCACCATACATGAGAACTGAAACACATGACAACATCATAGGAAAGAAAAGGAAAAAATATTCACCTGTTTTCGAAATCCCACTCTTCAGTCTCACTTAGAGCTTCACCTTTTGTATGGGATGTCTGATGATCTACCTCTCTTCAAGACATGTAATTGAAATTAATACATACATAGGCAGCATCAAAAATCTGATCTTGAGCCTTTTCGCATCTATATCTGTAGTGAAAAGGCATTCTTCTATTTCAAAGATAAATGGATACAAATACTGTATCAAAGCAAACTTTCATTAATACTTCCTTTAATATAAACAGCATCTGAATACTTTGGGTCCAATTAAAATGAAATGTTTATACACAACCTGCTTAGCTTCAAAAGCTCAAGTATCCTGAAACAGTATCTTAGAAGGAACTTGTTAATAGACTTTATAAGAGATTCAGTTATCTCACATAAGGAGTTAATAACTTGTAGGAATAGTTCATATCTCGAGAGATATAACAGTCACAGTAAATATAAAAAAATTGGCTTATATACACCCTCCCCCCCTTTATAAATTTTAGCATCTAAAATTGATGACAGTCCATTTCTTTTCCAAATTAGTAGGAATTAATTATGGAGTTTGAAACCAACATAAATCCATTTCTTTTCCAAAGTAGCACCAATTCCTGTGCATACTTCTTTGAACAGATTTGGATATCTTCTCATTAGGCTTTCTATATCCCTAGCATTAACATATGGGATAATTTTAACTAAATAAGAACAGATGTAGTCAATACTTGCACCAAATGGATGAACATGCAGAAATATAGAAATCAAAGAAGCCAAATGATTATCATTTTCAGAAACATCTACTCTACTTGGGCTGCATTGAGTAGCACTGTCACTGAGAGGTACTTGATCATCAAAACTGATAGGTGAATCATTGGAAGAGTGTAATTTTTTACACTCTTCCAATTCAAATTTTAATCGCAAGATTTCTTCTTGATGTTCAGCACAGGTACTTTTAAAATCTTCTAATGCATGATTGGCAGCATCTAGCTCTTGAGTCAAATTATTACACCTTTCTTGCAATGTATTGATTTCTTCTGCAGCAGCTGCACCTTGATTAGCACCATTCTCATTTCTATCTTCTGAGTCACTCAAATCCATTTCTTCTTCAACTCTTTCAATAACTAAATCTTCAGAATTAGTTTTTTTTAAATCATAAGTGTCATTCTTCATTTCTTCCATCTTTTTTCTTTGGCTTCTAGTGAAATGGTCCCATACTTTTTGCGTCTTAGCAGCCACAAATACTTTCTCTATTTCATTTATCTCTAATTGAATGGCACGATTTTTGTTCATTAGGTTTTCTTTGGCTTTTTCAGCTTCTTCCTCATATCTACTTTTTTCATTACGTAATCTCTTCACGTGACTATGAGAACTTTGGATTAATGAATAAAAGCTTCCAGAATTTTTCTTGTTACATTCTCCCCTGTCTAACCAAGTAATTAATACTTGTAAACCCTCCCTAAAAGTTTCCTCATTACGCAGTCTATCAGCTAAAGTTTGAGCTTCATGCTCAGAGAAATGAGGGATTGGAGGTGGTGAGGGTGGACGAAAAGCTTCTTGCTGACGATGACGTTCTTCACGCAGCTTTGCTCTTTCAAGACATTCATAATCATGTTGATCATCACGAGCAGAAGCATAATCTACATGCAATTTAGCATTATAAGGTTGTTCTTCATTCTCATCAATTCTAATTTTAAATCCTGACAAAAGAAGAGCTTGGTCAACAGATTCCATATTAGCAAACCTGATGTGACAAAAATTCTTTTTACTCATGCGGATAACAGAAATTGGTCCACATATTTTAAAAGCATCTCTTAAAATTTCTTCAGTTATTTTTTCAGGCAAATTGCCAACAAATACAGTTCTACATCCTAGAGGTTTTGGTCTACGGCTACGTCGTTCTCCAGGTAGAGGTGGGGTTAAAACTGCATTAGGAATTACTATTGGTTCAAGATTGTTAAACATGGGAACTATAGTATCTACATTGTTCATGACTGGATATGGACCATAAACTGGAATTCCAGGCATAGCTGGCACCATTCCATATAAAGAAGCATCACTGTTACCCATATTCATATAAGGGAATGCACTCATAGTACCATTTGCTGAAGTCATTTCCATGCCATTGGAAATTGCCATGCCTGAAGTAGAAGCAACACTACTAGCTGTTGCAGCCATTGCATTACTTACTGGCCATTGAGAATTCATTGGCATCATGGAAGGAAAAGGGTTTACAGCATAAGCTCCTTGACTAGGATCCATATAATTTTCAGGAGCATTATATCCATACGATTGATATGGAATAGCTTGTTGATGCATTATTTGTTGTTGGGTCTGTTGAGATATTGCAACAGCCATCTGCTGCTGAGGCTGTTGTGACATTGCAACAGCCATCTGCTGCTGAGGTTGTTGTGACATAGATGCAACAGCCAACCGTTGTGATGCAAGAGCAATATCTTGCAAATTCATTAAAGGATTATCACTGGGACTATCATTAAGTTGTTCAGTTCCTTCATTTTCCAAATTTCCTTCTTTTTTCACCTTATCAGGCATTTTAGTTGCTTTACTTTCCTTACCCCAATCATCATTCTCAGAATTTGAACGTTTTTTGGGAGGCTTACGATCTCGATCCTGCCAATGATTGCTTGATGAAGATGGTCGAAGATTTGAACTAGAAGTACTAGGTCGAGGATTAGAACTAGAAGTACTAGGTCGAGGATTAGAGTTAGAAGTACTAGGTCGAGGATTAGA
>JAPMOQ010016344.1:733741-773844 GCA_026543055.1 Argiope trifasciata
GTACTAGGTCGAGGATTAGAGTTAGAAGTACTAGGTCGAGGATTAGAACTAGAAGTACTAGGTCGAGGATTAGAATTAGACGATCCTGGTCGTAAATTTGAATTTGATTGCCCAGGTCGTGAATTAGAATTTTCTCCCGAGTTGATTTTAGATTTAAAGTCTAAATTTTTTTCTTCCATAATAAATAGTAAATGATATATCACTTTTTAAAAGTTTATAAAACCTCTAACAGTGCAATACTGTTTGGCAAAAGTTGAAGTACTATTGATCGAAGAAGCTATGTATTATCGCACATTTAATTTCAAATATATTCTAGTTAATAGAAACTTTCATATTCACTTACATATTTCTCTTCGGTTAACTTTACAATGAAACTGGCCAAGATTTCAAGACGTCTAAGTTAATGTCTTCCATTATACGGAACGCAGAGAAAAGTACATCTTCATCAGACAAAAGATGTCCGCCTAACACCACTAAATCGAAGCGTCTTCTTCTTCCCCAAGCTAGAGTTTAGTGGTTAGTGAACGATCACTCACTCGAAACGAGTTTGAGAATTCGGATATTATGAATGACTCAAAAATCATGCTACTGGATTGAATATTTGTAGTCGATCTTTCATTCATTGATCCAAGTCATTAAGGTGGCGCCATGTTTATGTTTAGAACATATTGATTTGAATTGGTTTTGTAGAGTTATATTAATATCTCCTTTGAAGCTATATTGGAACTAATTGGAGAATTCTCTGAAGTCAATAAGGTAGACGTATGCACTGCAAGATTTCGTTTTTTAAAATTAACTTTTAAAATCCAGTTTTTTCACAGTAGGTCGTTAATATATGTTTAAACTCATTTCAGTGAGAAAAAACCACACTACCCTAATTCTTTGTTAATTAATTAATATTTGATAGTTAATTAGCATATTTTTGAAACATGATATCTTAAATTCTACTTTGTACAGACACACAATTTTAGTAGGAAATTATTCCTTATATTAGTCTTTATGTTGTCTGCCTCAATCAAGTTATAAAAATATATACGTTTTTTACAATTTTTTCATCAACGATGAATTGAAAAAACAAGTTTTTTCAGTAAATTTTATTTTTAAATTATTATTAAAAATTTATTTCTATAAATATAACTTTGATTGAGACACAAAACATCCACTGTTTCATACAGATTATTTTGATACATAAATAATTGTATTTGGTTAATTTCTTGATGAATTATGATTGTTTGAATGAAGCAACATAGTGGTAAAATATCAATCTTCATAGAACAGGTTTTTTTAAAAAAAAAAAAAAAACCGAAACTAGAATTTTTAGCGAAAATACCTCAAGAAAAATCCTTATAACTCCAGAAATATTTCGAATATTGACAATGGTAGCATTTCAGAGCTAAAGGATCAGGAACCAATAAAAAACCAATAAAAAATACCAATAAACCAATAAAAAACCAATGAAACCAATAAACCAATAAAAACCAATAAAAAATATTTGATATTTTTATATATAAGTATTATTATAAAAATATGTTATTTACATATGTTTCTAGTGTGTACGTACATCTTAATCACCGAAGTGTATTTCTAAAATAATGCATTCCTTCAACCAATAAAATATTAAAATTTCACCTATTAAAAGAAAAAGTGATGTATAAAAAAATACGCCTATAAATTTGGAATGCAAATCTTATTTAATAACATCTTTTGCTCAATATGGATATAATTTCCATCAATCACGTTTTATGTATAACCAACAATAATGAAAAGTGTTTTGAGATACGGAACAACATGGCATATTATTCATTATTTCAATTCAGGCAAAGATTGAATGATTTCACCATAGATACAATTTTTCAAGAGTTTCGTCAACCTGAAATCACAAAAATTCAAGTCTCAAGAAATAAGCAATCGTAAAATTTCACAATGGACTTGATAAATTTTAAAGCTTGAACAGAACAGTCTCTCCCCTTATCAAGCAATAGCGGGGTGTTGTACAATTCTGCAAAAGGAATTAGTTCATAAAAAATTCGCATTTTTGTAAGATATGAATAATTTGTTGCCCTAGAAGCATAAAGAAACAGGAACACAGACAGAAACAATTTTTAAGCTCTTGAGGAGTGTTCTCTTCAAAGAAGAAGGGACCAAGAAAAAAATTAGCAGTGGAACCATACCCGACAATAATGCAATCAAAATTCAGAGAATATTAATGAATAACCAGTCCCCCCATATGCTACGTTTCAGAGAATTCATTGTTCCATCTAAAGTAAAATATACCTCATCAAATCTCAAAATGTTTCAAGTTCCTGCACTGCAACAACTATTCTGGCTAGAGACTGTTAAGAAATACCAAAGTGTTGTTCCGTGCATTGATGGTGCTATTTTGTACCAAGTAGTTTCATGGAGATTAAAAAATCCTGATGGACCAAAAAGAGTTTTAACACACATCACAAGACGCTTCTCGAAGATATTTAGAAGAATTTTGGCAAACGGGTATTGTTTCCTTTACCGCAATAGCGACTTCTTTCACACTTTCCCCTGAAATCTGTTTTAGACCTTTTCCTGAAATAGTACCTAACTCTCCAATTTCTTCACATTCAATAATCATCTTTTTCAAATCATTCTTCAATGTATGCCCTTTCGTTAAGTCATTCAAGCAGCAATATTCTCGCCGTGCAGCTAAACAATTTTTACAGTTCTGATAAACCAAGTAGACTAGAAAAGCTCAACATTTCTTCACTACAGACATGACGAAGAGCGATTTTGCAGCAATAGCTATAGGCACTTTTAAAATTTTTAATTTGCATGATAAGAAACAACCATTAGTGCTCAAAATTTAAACAACCATTTTTTGTTGTTTTTTTTACGCATGGCCATATAAACCTACAAACCAAGTTTAATTGAAATATGTCACCCACGATGGTCTCTCTATAGTTCTTAATAAAGTCACTTTAATTAGACTTTTTATATTTAATAGATATTTCCTTAATTTAATTCTAATCGAAAATTTTCGTAGCTGCTAAAGTCGTCTCCTCGATTTCAAATTAATTTTTTATAAAATTAGTTATAAAAATAAAATGTTGATCCAAATTAAGTGTATTTTTATTGAGTCAAACATTTAATTATCATCATCGGCACTATCTTTTCAAAGTCTCGTTAATTCGGTATATAGACTATAAGCAATCTAAAATATCTTGGTTCGAACAAAAATCATATTTATGATAAATTTAAGTGAAAAATAATAAAGAAAAGTGTTAAAAATTCTATTATTTCTAATGTATATCTTTAAGTCATTCGAATTTTAGGAATATATATAGAACCGGGAACTATTTCGTTGAGACTAAGAAAACTGTAATACATAATATCAGAATCCATTGTTGAACACTATAACAAAAGTTTCATATTTTATATTTTTCTGATTATTTAAAACAATATTTTATGATGTTGTTGTTTTCGAAACACATTGTAATAGAGAATTTTGAATAGAGCTCATTTCTACATTCACAAGAGCTAAGATTCTGCTACAAGGCACAGTTATTTCGAAGAGAAGTATAAGCTGATTGTTGTTTTCGAAACATATTGTAATAGAGAATTTTGAATAGAGCTCATTTCTACATTCACAAGAGCTAAGATTCTGCTACAAGGCACAGTTATTTCGAAGACAAGTATAAGCTGATTACAGCAGCTCATTTGTCCACAGATTCTATCATCTAAGCATATTGAAATGACAGAGGCTAGTTATTGATGGCATAGGCCTTTTATTTAATAAATTAATAGGAGAGAGTACAGGAGCAGAAAATTTCGAATTATTGTTTATGAATAACAACGATTAACAAGTCCTACAAATAAGCGTAATATATTTTAATCCACTCCATTTTGTTCGATATTCTGAATGCATGAAGATACCGTAGCAATGTTCTTGGTCATTTTGTGCTAATAAAGTGACGAGTGTTTTAAATCGAAAAAATAGCAAAATAAAATATTAAATTTAACAACAATATTTTCAAGATAATCCGCACAATTCACTTGCTTTACCGACCAGTCATGGAAAAAGAACTTCCTTGGCTGCGAGAGAACAATCTGTAAAAATTATGAAATCCTTTTTTCAGTGTCACTCAACGCTGACATGAGATGCTAAAAACTGCTGATATTTCTTTACAAATTTGCTCATACTTTAATTTCTTTAACAGTACTTTTACAGTTGAAAGTTAATTGGCAGTATGTGCAGTTGCATCTTGTTTATTTGATTATTTGCTGTTCTGAGTTCTCCAAATGTTGATTTTATATTGGTAGTATTTGCAAATATAAGTACTTTCTCAAATTTCTTAATATGCCCAGGTAGTAGAGTCTGTTGTACTATATTGTACAATATTGTGCGATATATGAGATATTAAACAATATTCCACAATATTGAGAATAATAATCAATGTCATACAATATTGTACAATATTTATGTGCTGCTGAAGTCATGTAAAATAATTTTTAGCTCACTATTATTAGAATATGTAAATATTTTCAGTCATTTGAAACTCCATATTATTTTAATTTGATTGGGAATACATGGATAAGGGAAAAGCGTACTCATTTGTTCACCCCATTTTTATATTTGACATTCTCTTTGCTTCTCAAATTTGTTAAATAATTGATTTTCAGATTAATTCGTCATATTATTTTTCTTTGATTTAATTTAAGAATAAGCTCTTTCTTTTTTGAATGTCTCAATTATTAATGTTATTAACATCTGTGTCTCATAAATGACAGATAATTTATTTTCGCCAGACCCAGATAGAATGCATTTTAATATCCTAAGCCAATGCATATAATTCTACATCCTGAGCCTAAAATCTTCAGTTTAATTTAGAAACAGTTTATTTTTAGTATATTTCAAAACTTAGCATAATCTTTCAAGTAAACTATATTTCAGTAAGTATAAAAGTAATTCCCCATCTAAATTTCTTAAACTGTCTTTAATATTATCAAGAAATTTTTGTTCACTTTTTTGTTTAGGAATGGTTGGCGGTTATTTCAGAGTCAACAAATATTGCTTATCTTTAGCCAATGAAAAATATACAAGGCATTTAACTTATATTACTTCAATGATATCTAATGAACATCCGTCAAACAAGGAATTTATCACGTTCAAGCAGAATATTTTATAAATCTCTGCATATAAACTGCTAAAAATGCTTTTAATTATAATCACTTGAAAATAATTCCAGTTTTAATCAGATCCATTATGTAGACATCAGTTATACTAGAAAGACCGGTTCATCGAATATCAGTAGTGTAAAATAATTTTTGCTGTTTAGAAACTATATTTAGAACAAGTTGGTGATTTAAACTTATAATAGATCAGATTTCTCGCTAAACGTTTTGAAAGTTACTGATTATATATTTTTAATTACTGAGAGCAACACACAAAAGAAAAGAAAATTTTATTGAACTATGCAGTTACCAATAGGGTTCTACTCTCTTGTTCACGAGTTGCCAAATGGCGGAAATCAGATTTTTGATTGAAATACAACTTAACACCCAAAACTTATTCGACTTTTAAACTTGGTCTATATAATAGGGAAACTAGTGCGTCAAACTACTTTACCAGGGGAAGCATATTTCTAATTTTGTTTATGATTGTCAACATAATTAGAAAAATACTGTTTCAGAAGTTGTCATGCCTACTTAAAAAAACTTCATTATCATCCTTCAAACTCCAGGAGAATCCAATGATTTTCCCATCCTTAGTTTTCAAAAATTTTGAAAGCTTTTTTGATATTAAGTAAGCTGTTCTTGTAATTGTATCAAGAAATTTTTTACTGACTTGAGAACTGTATAACATTCAAATAATCAGTTTTCATGTTTTTCACATGCTTTTTCACTTGATGCAATTTATGAGTGTAACAAACAGCGTTTCAAGCCTTCTCAGCTTGATGAATATACATCCTGCTTCCATCAATTTCCTGCCATTTGTCCTTTTTTTTTTTTTCCTATTTAGAGTTCTGTTTATTCTCGATTTTCGATTTTCATTACTTCTGAGGTATTTCAGAGCAACTGCGATGCGAAAACAATTATCCTTCTGTGTTCTACATGCATCGTATCTTTTCGTTACCAGTACATTTTCCAGGCCTTTTGACAATGAGGAGTCTGATTTTCTTTAATGCAGCCTTTTTTACTGTGGATCCAGAAAAAATGAAAATCTGAAAACAAACTGAAAAAAAGTGTAATTTCAATACGATAAACACGTGTGCACCTTAAATTTATTTAGAACTATCGCGTTATTTTAAGCCTAACATAGATTCTGAGGCAATGTAAATTTTAGAAATCAATTCCATATTTCTCATCAACTAAAAAAAAAATAAACAGGCATTTTTATCGATTTTAATTTCGTCTCTATCTAAGCAATTTTTGTTACAAATTAAAATAAAAAAAGTATTTAATTGTGAGTTACTGTCAACAAAACTGACTCCACTGTTAGCCGTAGAGAGAATTTCAGTATTTTAAAAAGAGAAAAAAAAGAATTTTTTATCAGAATTGCAAAATTTGAATATTTTTAAAAGAGAAAAGTGGGAAGTTTCAATGACTTTTTAACAAATTATTTCACATTAATTTGTGGGAACACTTTTACATTAGTTAGAAAATTTATCAGAACTTCTTGGTAACCAACAATAAAAAAACTTATAGGGTGTGATTTTTTTTCCTGTATTTCTCATAATTGTAATAAACGTATTACCGTCCTTTACTCCACAAAAAATTGTGAACCTTGGACAAGATTACGCACGACATGAATGCTCAGGTTCATTTATTTATCTATTATTATTATTAGATATTTGGGTTATGAGAGTTTTATGCTTCATCGTATAATAAAGAAAATCGTATAGGCATTTGCCACAGTTTTCCTCCAACCCTTTTAATAGTAGCATTTTAATAATCAGAAAATTTCATTTATTTACTGGTTGCGTTTTTAAGAAAACGCATTTATTTATACAGGAATAATTACGACAAACGGGTAAATAAATTCTTAAATCTTTTCCAGGTGGTAAAATATTTGCTTTTAACATTACGCAGTCGTATTTAAATCAGTTTTTTTTTACTTTTATTAAAAGTAAATTATATTATATTTTGACATACATATATGTATGGGTATATTATACTCATATATAATACATTCACAATATATCCATAGTACACATATTAAGTCTGTTTCGATTCGCATTTGAAGTGTAAATTTATAACTTATTTTTCTCCAAATGATTTCCAGTCTTTTTTTTTCTTACGATGCTTCTGGAATTATTTTTCCCATACCTCTGTCTCTCTTAACAAAATACTCATACATTTACCATAGCTAACTTTTGACATGCCTGAAGTTTGTGACCAATGTTAGATAATCATTTGTTTTACACTTGTTTAACAACGAAACAATATAGACTTGGAAATTATCCTCATTATTTCAAAAAGAGGGGTTTCTTCCCTTTACAATAATTATATTTGATGTGAATGTTATAACAATTATATTCGATGTCAGTGCAAATCTACGGTCTTTTACAGTTTAATAGCTCAGCAATTTTCGTAATATCGAAATCCGACCATGTGCTGGTGAAAAATGTACATTTATGGCCTTAATACAGCGAACTTATAATATCGTTTATAATTTTCCTATGAATTATTGCATGCTAGCTAATTTATATGCAGGCTCCAGCTCGTGATATTATAGTTTAAATTGCCTTGCATACTAATTCAACTGATTAGTTCTACAGTTGTGATGGATATAATTATTTACATACATGATTCAGTTAATAACATGGAATAAAATGAAGTAGCACTGCTAAGTTGCCAATTGGCAGTCAGCAATCTCTAGTGGATCTTAAATTCCTCAATAGCAGTGCGTTGAAGAAGATATCGCCATTAGGGACTAGTTTCAGCAAATTACTTTTTAATATTTTGTACTTCTTCTGTGTCTTTATATTCTCTTTGTATTTATGCTGCAAGCACATTCTCTTTTTATTTTTGTCTTTGTATTCTCTTTTTATTTATTTTACAAGTATATTCTTTCTATTATTTGGCTGAGCATTAATTATTTTGAAGAGTCTAAAAATTTTCATCTAAATCATTTAATCAGGGTTATTTCGTATGCTTTCATTCATGAGGACTTTACATGATTTGCAGAGACAAAGAAAATCTAAAACGATATTAAAGAGTTATTTAATGACCTTTGTTGCATAAAAGCAAATCATAATAATGCTCTCCTCTCCCCTCAAAATGATTATTCAAAATATACAGAATTTTCGTTAGCTTTTCTATTAACAGTTTTGCTTAAATTTTACTGCTCAAAGTATTGTAAAACGCTCATTTATAAATTTATATAATTATGAGGAATAAAAGTGTATTCCTAATGGCTATTTTGTACCAAATATTAATGTTTTGGAATATTAATTTTTTTTTTTTTTTCACTAACATCCATATGGATGGTTAGACATCATCGGTTCACGAATCGATTCAAAAGGAACACTCAATTGGATCGATAAAGAACCGCATTTAACCAATCACGAAAGAGCTGAATCTGTCTGGAAAAACTACTTGTTGCTATGTCTAATTTCCTTTCTTCTTCTTCATACTGCAGGGATTTATTTTCAGAATTCAATGACGTCACGAGAGAGCAAACTTTGCTGGGGGGTGAGAACTGGTTTTTCGCAACCGTACTGCATTGTCCCTAGGAAGGCCGGGACCATGGTTTACAGGGTGAGGGAATCTTACTATTTGTGAAAAAGGCTGACGATTTTAGGTTTCCTTGAATTTCAGCTTAGATTTCAAAATATATTTACTGGATCCACGGAAAGTTGTTCTGTTTTTCGAAACTAACCCAAGCATGGAGCTGATTTTTTCTTCTTTTGGGATGGCCTTGTGCGTTATCTATTTTAAAAATCGATAATATCGATCGATAGATGTTTTCACTCTATGTATTAAAATGTATCATAAATAGAAAACGTGGGGGAATAGCATATAAATTAAACCAGGGGACAATAATGCCTGCAATCTTCTGACTAGGAGGTTAGGAGTTTTCTTAAGAAATATACTTTCATCAAGATAAAAAAAATAATGTTAGTAAATATTATCCAATTATATCTTGTGTTTCATTTTGTAATGAGTAAAGTTCTAAAGATAATATTGAAAATTCAAATCGCCTTATTTCTACATTATATGAAGACTTAATTTCTTTCACATCGTAATTATGAATTCTTTACTTAAATTCACCATTGTATTCATCCATCATGTGAGTTTTAAGGAGAGAAATAAACTCTATCATGTGTTTAAATAAATACTTTTAAACCAAATTTTATTGTGATCATAAGCAACTACTATTTAGTATTATTTATTGAATAATTTAATCAATAAGTTCAAGAAAATTTATAAAATGAATGTATATATTTTTATTTATTGAAATACTTTAACTACGTTTCTAGTTAGCTTAAATTATAATTGTTCTTCCTTTTTTTTTTTTTTTTTTTCCAAAATAATTTGATGCATTCTTAAAATAAGAAACTGTTTTCTTGGCAATATTCATGGTCTCAAAATTTGGTTTTAAGGGAATGATATTGGTAAATGAATAATTCATGCTTTCGATGCAGTACAAATATTCTTCCATTTTCAACACTAAATCTTAAATTTCATCCGATTTCTTGTTGTAAAGGTATTTATGGTTTAGTGGCTGAGTAAAATCATCACAATTGCTTTAATGTTATTGGAATTTGGATTTTGTAAAGCTATCAAATTCTTCTCAGCACGATATAATTACCAGCAATATAGAACTAGAGTTGTAATAGGGCTTCAGTTTTTAATTATTTATTTCGGTTCGTCTCATTATTTTTGACTTTTAGCGAAATAAATGACATGTTATTTTGTTTCAAAATCGTCGTCTTGGATGGCTATGTTCAATTATGAATATTTCACAAAAGCAACTGACAGGGATAAAATTTATTAAAAGACTGTGCGTGAATCAGGACAAAATTGCTTAGTAAATAATCGAAGAGTAGTCTTCTATTTGTTTGCCTGTTCATAATAATTCAAAATTACAGCAAACTTAATAAATGAAATTCGGTACGTGGTCTTGATACTGAAATTGAGGATCTTACTGGCTGGTATCCAGCGCGTGTTGCTGCTGCAGGAGAAATAATTTTGGAAGTATCGTTTGGAATTTAAAATAACTGACGTTTAATTAGAAAAGATAGAAAGAATAATATTTCTTTTCGTATCGGAAATGATTACATTGATTGAAATTGAGTGGTATATAAAGGAGAAGCGTAAGTAATATTAATTCTATTTTTTTTTTAACTTTATTATTCCAGACTTAAGGGTTTGCAATATTTTTTTGTGTTTCCATCTTCAGTAGAAACAAATAAGTGCAATTATTGAATATTCAAAGTTTTATCGTAATCGGATGAGCGGTACGGCACCGCATAAGAGCCATACAGTCATTCATTTTTATTTATATAGATTGGACTTCATCAGTGTAAGAAAATATGTACTTTTTTTTTTCATTTCCCTACAAAGTTGAGTCGAAAATACTTCGTATTGAAAAAGTATTAGAGAGAGTCGAGGGGAAAACCTTCCATTGATTTATATATTGATTATTTATATCTAAATATCATTTATTTATTTATTTTTAATATTACTTTGGTAAATTTTCTGCTCAATTCTGACAGTCTATTAATTTTTTTTCGGCAATTATTATTCTCCGCTATGGGGAATTTCCAACTATAAAAAAGTCTAGGGCTACAAGCTAGTTCATTTAATTGATATTGGTGGTCTAGTTAACAAATAAATATTAAAATATGAATCCTATTATTTATTAAACATTAGGATGGTATTAACACTTTGTAAGTAGCAATGATCAGATTCTTATCTTTTTATTATATTTATTTAGTTATTATTTTATTTACAAGTCCTGAGCAGCTCCTTAAATAATATCGCATACAATTCAGATACAGCAAAATGCTTAAATATACTTCTGATTATCCAGATGACAGTATTAGGTAAATATGCCATCTCATAATAGCGAGTCAGAATGTAAAACATCAGGAATAGTTTCCTCGAAACTTACAAACCAATAAAAGTCTTATCCCACTGCCCCCTTACCTGATGCCTGATATTAGAGAACAATAGTTACAAAATACGGATCCTTATAGAGGATCTAAATTTTTACTGAATCAATCGCGACAATATATATTTTGTACGCATTTTTACAGACAAAAATCTGACATAGACAGGACATTTTTTTAAAGTCAAATTGTTTAAGCTAGTACGTTTACATGCATATGAGAGAACATACAGACCAATGGACGTCCCTTTAATAGATATAGTTCAAAATTTTTCATGAATCTATATTTTAGATGCTAAAACCATGCACCAAATTTTATTTGCTCAGCTTAGTGAGTTTCGGAATTATCTAATTCACCTGTAATCGACACAGACCTCCTGTAAATGAATTTCATACAAAATTAGGTAGAAATCTACAAATTTGCTTTTAAGCCCATGTGCCGAATTCCACCCTTTTAATAGAAAGAATTATTGAAGGGGGAAAAAAACAATGTAGTTTTATTTAAATGAATGTAAAATTGAAAAAAGTAATCAGATGATGGATATCTGTTCTTCTTCAATCTTTTTTCTCTCTCTCTTTTTTTCCTTTTTTTTAAACAATAAAAAATTTTGAAGAATTAATTATTAGTGAAGTTAACACATGAAAGGCGAGGGATCTTGACGAAAGTATGCTAGGTAACGCGGATCAAATCGTAGTACTACGACTTCCGCTTTTAGGTGTTAATAAGAGCACGTAATTTCAGAAGTCTTTCATATACTTTTGACAGAAATTAGAAAATGACATGACAGATATTGCGCCTAGTTTAATTTCTGTTTTTTGAATTATGTTGTTTGTACTAATAATAAAAGTGAGTAAGTGAATATCTGTATCTATCTATGTACTAGTTTTCTACAAGATAGCAGTTCGTACTAAAGCTACCATATTCGTCACAAATAAGTTTTGGAAGATATGAATGTGCCCATCGGAGCAGGTTTTAACAAATTTATTCAGTGTTTAGTTCATTAAAAATTAAGTAAAACTCTGATACTTCCGAGGCAGACTTTTTTGAAAATATTATAACACAAAAAAGATTATTTTACACCTTCTTGAAATTCAAATTACTATTTTTTCAGCATTACTTTAACTCCCTAATTTTCCTCTAATTTTGGCATTAAAAAAATATTTTGTTATAAATATAGAAATAATGCAAAGAATAAAAAATAACATAAAATAAATTTCAATTTCAGTTTAAAAATATGTTGTTGAAATTACTAGGAATAACGAAATAAACATAAGGATTTTAATTGAAATTAAACACCAACGGTATTCCTAGTGAACGATATTCCTATTTCTATACTTATAATAAAGCTCAATGTGTGTGTGCGTGTGTGTGTGTGTTGGCGCTCTACAGGCCAGACCGTTGGACCTACAGCTACCAAATTTGGTACATGTATACCTTGGAGGTCGGGAATGTGCACCTCGGAGACCTTTTTTCGAATTTTTGATTAGAATTTGAATTAATTAAAATTTAAGCGAAATTTTGACGTTTTTCCGCAATAACTTCCGAAAATATTATCGGATAAACATGATTTTAACATCAATTTAAAGATAGAAAAATTAGCTTTCTAATAGTATCAGTATTTTAACATTTAACTTAAGCTTCTATTTGTAATGAATTTTTAAAGAAGCATTTCAACTATATTTTTCAACAATATATTTCGGACAAAACAATAAAACTTAATCTGCAGGAGCACGTTACGAGTGGAAGGGGGAAAATTATCTTTTATCAATAGATTGCCATCAGATAGATAAAAACTCAAATTTAAAAAATAAATAATTATTGCAAATTAAACATTTAAAAATGCAATTTTCAGCGCGTGTCTGCATGAAATGAAATAAATATGAAATATGTTTTTTCTTTTTAAAAAAAAGAAAATGCAAAGAATTTTTTGTGACTTTTACAATATTATTAATTAAATAAATCAGCTTTGTTTAATAATAGAAATACATCTATAAAAAAGTCTAAATGAAGTAAATAGCTGCACAGTATGTAGCACGAGTCTATAAATGCTTTAAAAAATGAAGAATATTTAGCTTTTAATTAAAAAGAGATGAACTTGTGATATCAGTGTTTTAATGTATAACTCAAGCTTCTATTTTTAACGAATTTTTAAAGAAATATTTTAACCATGTTTTTTTGAGCACGTGACTGGATAAAATAAAATAAAACAATGCCGGAAGTTCAAATAAAAAAAAAACTATCATCGCAAATCAAATCTAAAGAAATACAGCTTTCAACATGTGACTGGATAAAATAACATAAATATAAAATGAGATATCTTCTAAAAAAATAAATGCAAGGCAATGGATTCTATGATCGTCTGCAATAGATATATAATTAATTCCATAAATTATCTTTATTTACAGTAAATCTGATTGAATTTAGACAGGATATGCATGCAAATCCCGACTTAATGGCATATTTCTATAATCGTTTGCATTATCTGTATCATTAATTCAATAATTTTTCCCCTTTTTCGCTTTCTTTAAAAAACATATTTAACATTTCGGCAACATCACCGAAAAAAACATTTTTAATATTTTGGAAGCATAATCGATAAATTGTTAGAGCATTAAACTCAAAAAGTTTTTTCGAATAAAGTTACCGACTCTTTAACTACTAATAACTGAATCTTTTAACTTTAATTATTTCTTAAATTTTGGCTAATGAATATGTGATTTAATTGAAAATTTTAGAACGCATTACTCATGGCGAACCAGCTGGTCGCCAAAGGCGGCTAGTAATAATATATAATTATCATTTGTCGCTGTAACACAAGTTCTTTTTTATCCTTTTTATTACAATTTCATCTTAAATGTTGGTAATATGTAAATTTAAAAAAGAATCTGACATAACTGTCACTTAAGAATTGATGTTTTTTTAATATTAATAAATTTAATTGTAAAATATCAAGTCTTACTTTTTTTTTTTACATTGTAGCAAGAGTCATATGAATCTTTGTTGAAAGAATTTTTCTCGATATCTATTTATAGTAAAAACAATTAGTTTCATCTGTTGTTTTGTTATTATGCGATTACATTGATTTTTATCACTGCTGAAGTTAACTGATATTTTATAGACAAAACAACCTCGACGCTATTACTAAAAAAAAACAATGGCGAAATTAAAGATAAGATAATGAGTAGCGAGGGAGAATGATTGTTTCTGAAAGTTTTGATTCCGAAATATTTTCGTTCATTTGCTGTTTTTAAGGCATTAAAAATCTTTGTAGGAGAATTTTGTTATTTGGTTTATTATTTCGATTAATTTTTAAAATATTGCGACTCTCGACTTTTTAAGCTATGTGTTGTCATCTCAAATATATAATGCAGAAAGTCATTAAATTTGCAACCTTTTTTGTATTGCATTTTTCTTTACAAATTCTTTTTAAGTTTAGCGACCAAAAATATATACGGAAAGGGTCCTGATGTAAAGTTTCATGAAAATTTTCGCTTCTTGTTTTATTTATTCATTAGTTAATTCTCTACATTTTTACTTATTTACCACCTGCAGAATGGCAATAAAATTTTTCGGACAGAAAAAAAAAATGAGCGGACGAAGTAGAAACCAGAAATTTATTTGAATGATTTTTTTAAAAACTTAGCCATAAGTTGTCATGATAAACATGTCAATTGATAGAGGAAGCTCTAGGAACTTAATTAATCAAATAAAATTTAAATGAGACAGTTTCAATTGGGTCAAGAGTAATCTCTCGATATATTTCGATAAATCCCATTTAAATTTGAAAGATACATGTTATAATAATATTGTAAAGGCATTTATAAAATTTAATATCTTTAATTTATAAAACAACAGTTTTGAATAAAATTTTGAAATAATTAATTAAATGATCATTTTCTAATTTGCTGATAAAATGAGGCTTCCAAACTTAAATGGTATCTTTATTTTAAATTTAAATAGTTCAAATGCGCGATCTTTACAAATTAGAAAAAAGTACAAAATTAAATTACTTTAAAATGCATTATCAAAACAGATATCAGGATTTATATTATTTACTTAACATGCATACATAGGGCGAAGAGAAAAAAAAAGGAAAAAAAAAAATCCTCTGAAGAGATGTCTTTTAAAAATCGTCAGTTCTTTGAATGAATTCTGAAAATTTAAAGCTTGAGAATGATTGGCTTTGTATTTCCACAAAGGGATATATCTCAAATGAAAAGCTCTATAGAATGCAAAAAATCCTTCAATTTCCTTATTCTGAAAACCTCCCTCCCACACACACATAAATAATTTGTTCCAAGAACCCTTTGGCAAAGAAAGAGAAGATGGGTCATCATTGAAAGAAAACGTATTATTGCTATCTCATTGCGCTCGTGCTGAAATGTAGATGTGTTAGTAAGTTCTGCATTTAAAAACTTCACCACTTAAAAAGAATAGTGGAACCATTTAGGTACCACAATATAAGCACGATTATGCCCTCTGAATGTGGTAAATAAGATAAGATGATCAATCCAATATTTGTGATAATCAATCACACTTATTAATATCAAAAGTTTAAATTCAAATGCCTCAAGTGACTAGTTGGTCCTATTGACTCGGATTCAGTTCTGTTTGCTGAGGGAGCACATCGGATTTTTCTTGGAAAATATAACCAAACAAGTTCGTTGGACGCAGATGTTTACTGCAAAGACCTCCCGCTTCGGGAAGGTCAAAGAGGTCAAATACGCGGCAGTTTCTGCTCAGAATTTCCTCCAACGACTGGAGGAAGAACAGGACGAAATGGCGACCATATGAAGTACCCAACTGCTATCGATTTCTTTCGAACTACTAATCGCTTCTCTGCTATGTTGTGTCGCTGTTGCCCCCTGTGACGCTAATCGGATTAGTATCCGGCCTAATGTTTTTTACATCCAAACCTGTCTCTTGGCAGAAATGGGAACATAAAATTGTATCTAATGTAGTAGATTTCCTCAACTGTTCACTCTTAATATAAAATACCACGATAAAAAAATATACTCGATCTATATTTAAAATATTATTCTGCGTATCAAATTATCATTGATAGAATTCAGAAAAATAAACATAATTATTCTTTTAATAATAATATATATATATAACTATTGTAAAAAAAAAGATTTAAGTTCAAGAGCTTGTTCGTAAAATTTTTATTTAATATCCTGAAAATTATGGATTTTCGAATTACTTTTTAATATTCATAGCGATAAAATGTAGTAAAAACAATTTTTAAAGTCATATTTTTATAAATATGTTAAAAAGTACTTTTTTTTTTCTTTCTACGAATACTTAAATTACGGTATGTTATAAATATTTTGGAATTTTTAAACCTTAAGTGCATGACTTTTTTTCCCTTGTAAAAAAAAGGCGTGTTTTGAATAATTGCATACAATTCAAAAACATTATTAAAAACTGTTGTTACATTTTTTGTGTGTGAGATTAAAAAAATAACAATAATTAAAATGTGTCATGTCTACATTTTGAATGAAACAATATCCCAGTGACACAAATCACACTATAATGTTCTTGCAATAAAAATAAAAATCCTTTTTTACCAATATATAATTTCTTTCAAATGCGTATGAAAATAAAACATTTTAAAAAGTATTTTCATACACTCACCGTTGCCCTTTGAAATAGTCATATGGAGCTTATAAATGAAAATAAAAACGTGTAGTCAGGTGACTAAACGATGCACTGTAAGGTTAATTCAATATTCACTACCAAATGGTGCCATTTGTCTGGAAGAGTATTTCATCAACATGGTCTATTAAATGAATGATAATTATTAAGTTTTAAAATTTTAAATGTAGTGTATTCAGATGAAAAATCTATGGCAAAATTCTATCCTTATAAATATGAAACATATCAAGTGTGTAAAATTAGATCAATCTATTTGTTTCTAAAGTCTATACAACTGAAAAAATTTACATCTTGTGACTTCATATTGGGTCGGTGTTCATATAAACAAAAGCTTTCCACTAAAGAAAAGCATGAAAATTATGATCCTTTATAAATATGTATATATATTACATTCCAATAAAAATATTTCTCTTTTATTAAAGGCTTCAATTGCAAATGCATTAAAAAACTAACAAAATAAATGTATTTATTTCAAATTATCTGAAAAGTCCTATTGATATTATCTATACGACTCGCATTCAGATTTAACATGCATGAATGTAAGGTAACATAGCAACCAAGGTAGCCTAGTGTAGATTTTAATTTCATGAAAATTACGCTTTATCACATTTATGCTATTTTTAGGAATCAAATAATTAAATATTAAACTATGACGTTGTTTATTTTTTTGAAGTCATTAAATATGTTCAGGGCCATCCTTCTGTTTATAAGGAGGGTAAATTCCGCCTCGCCTTCCTTTCACCCGTCTGAACTTTCAAAGCCGGAGTTTTTTTAAAACCGATTTTAATTTAATATCTCAATCAGTGGTGGGGAAACTTTTTTTAAGACGGGCCATTTGTAATAACTAGATGATCGTAGCGGGCCAAAGAATAATGCTTAATCGTTAAAAAATTTATGTGTTCTATAAACATATACATATATTATTACATACACTTATTATTTTAATAGTAAAAAAGTAAAAGGTAAGAAAATTATAAGCACAAAATATAAAATGAATTTAGTGCAGTTCTTGATGTGAAGTATTATCACTTTATTTTCTGGTGTCATTACTGGTTGATGGTGCATGAGAAAAATGAAATTGATTTCATCATAGTCCGGTTCCATTTGAGAAGCAGAAATTCTTAAAACTGATGAAAGGTGCTCATCTGTAATTCTGTTTCTTAAAGAAGTTTTCCTAAGCTTCATTGTTCAAAAGATTTATTCGCATATATAAGATGAGCCAAACATTGTCATTATCTTCATTGCATGAGTAATTAGATTTGGGAAATTATCTGGACTTAAATTTTTATAAAATTCTAGTAATGGTACTGTATGAAAAGTTTGTTTCAGGAGAGTATTACAGTTCAGTTCTATTAACTCAAGTTGAAATTTTGCATCAACTTCTTCGTAATTAACATTGAATGGGGTCGTAAAAATACTAAACTCTGGTTCCATTTTTCTAAAGTCCTGAAATCTCCTTTCAAATTCTGAAGATAGTTTTCTCAAATTAATTTCGTATTTTTTAATCTTATTGTTTGATATAGTGAATTTTAGAGATTGTATTCTTGGAAAATGAGAAAAATCAGATTTAGAGATCTGATTAGCAAATAATAATAACTGCAATTTCAAACTCTTCTGGTATTGCCAAATATCGTGAAGAAACTGATTTTTCCCTTGCAATTTGAGATTAAGTTGATTCATGTGTACGAGGAGGTCTGTGAAAAAAGCGAAATCAGAAAGCCACGTTTCGTTTTCTAAGACGTCAAATTGATTATAAATGTCTTTATCAAGAAGAAAATTCACTTGTATTTATACCTACCTGCAAGGATTGTTCGAGAAGTGGAGTTTTGCGGTTCTTTCGGAAAAACAGAACAATGAATCGAAAATGCGAGAGTGTCTGGAAGTTTCGAGCGAAGAGGGGTCAGCTGTTTGGGTCGGATGAATTTGTCCAGAATACTATTGTGTCTTGAATATCGCCGCAGGTAGTTTTTATGCGGGTCATCACATTACGAAGTAAGAATGCGTTCAAACATTCTCATGACGGCACTCTTAAACGGGCCGGATTAAACCTTTCCTGATCTAAATAAAAGATTTTTAAGTTATGAGCAACAAACAAATAACAAAATATTTTACTGCTATTCACCTTTAAGAAAGTTGGTTACAGTATCTTGAACGTAAAACAATTCAGAACTGATTTAAAAATAATTCGAAACAAAAATTCATTTTTGTAATGCGTTCAAATATAAAGTCTGTTAGGACTGTTGATTTGTGAGTAAATAAGACAACCGCAAAAAGAATTTTTTAAAAAAAGAATTTAATAACTGGAAGCAAAAAAAAAAAAAAAAGAAAAGAAAAGAAAGGATCGCATGCAACAAACATAACATTAACAAACCTCCCTAGACATTCAAAAGCACACATACATACCTTAAAATAATATTTTGAAACTTAACAATATTTGATTTTAATCTGGTTTTTACATAACTGTTTTTAATAAAATGATAGCAAAAAATTGATTTACAAATTGATTGATTGATTGCAAAAAATTGATTGATTACACAAAAAATTTACGCAGTGGCATAAAAAAATATAGCTCCACCATATAACTGCGGGATTTTTCAGGCAGCAACCTATATTAACAATCAGGCCTTAATAATGAAGAATGCATGGAATAAACTGGTTTTATTGAAGAATTAATTAAAAAATCAAAATATGTCCAAGAAAAAAACTATATTACAAAGCGACTAATACATTTCTTCACATATAATAAACTTTTCATTTAAATAATATCCTAATAATAATTTAAGCTTTCATTTCAGAATCGAGGGTGTGAAAATACAATAACGTATATGTAGGAAACCACTCATGATTAATTATACATTCTACCTCATTTTACAAGAGACGATGCCTCAAATTATTTTTTACATCAATGAATATCAGCAAAGAATCAATGTGATCACCTTTCGTAACTCAACACCCATAAACGGTAATCCATCTGTTGCAATTAACAGTATTTAAGGTGAATTAATATATTTAACTGAATAATAATAATTGAATATATTTAAAATAATTAGAAAAATCAAACTATTAGTTTCCAACCCCGGCTACACTGATCTGATTTTAGCAATTTTTTATTTTATATGAGTTTTATATATGACTTCAATGGCCACCTTTGTCCATCGTTCCCAATTTTGGAGAGGAGAAATCTCAGAAATGTAAGTGGGCCGCGGTTATCTAGTGGTAAGGTCTCGGCATCGGAGCTGGAGGATTTCAGATTCGAGACTCGATTCCAACGAAGAACCGTCGTGTAAGTGGGTCTAGAGCAGTGATTCCCAAAGTGGTCTATATCGACCCCTAGGGGTCTATGACAACCTGCAAGGGGTCTACGTCAGCGAAAAAAAAATTTGGGGGTCCATGAAATGAAAATGGGGATCCACGATAGTAAATCTCAACACATACACTGATAGTAGTTTAGCGCTGTTACTAATCTCTTAACGAATAAAAGAAACAGACTGGGCATCATTAGCCGCGGAGATTTAAGATTAACCCTTACAAAATTGACGCCAAATGTTGATAATTTATTGTTAAAGCATCAGGCTCATCCTTCTCATTAAAAATGTTGACTTTTTGCTTATGTTAGTTTATTTTATGTTTTTTTCATGTTACATAGATTTTACATAACAGGTACGAAATTTTATTTTGAGTAGTATAAATTTAAATTCAATTAATAAATGTATAAATTAACATGTGTTTTTATTTTAAGTTTTTAACAGTAAACTTCACTACAGTTAGAAATTTACAGGAAATCAATATCAGGTAAGTAGGGGGTCTATTCAATATAGAAAAACATGGCAAGGGGTCTACGACACAAAAAAGTTTGGGAAACTCTGGTCTGGAGCATGTTAAAACTTTCGGGCCAAACGTCCTCTCGATAGTGTGGAGAGAGGGGGTGCTAGCTCAGGTGTAGTTCTCGTCATCTGACCGCGGTTCAGAATTACGAGGCACGTCCCAAAACAGCCCTAGTGCTGCTTTACAACGGGTTACTGTAATTAAACTCGAAAATACAACTGCACTGCACATTTCCAAACGAAATAATCATTGTCAGCCCCAATCTCTTTACTGATTTCGCCGAACTGCAAATCCATTTGAAAACTTTTAGCGTAAATACATCATCAATGGATGCTTGCCCTGTTAGGTCTTCATATTTTCAAAATTATAAAATCTTGATGGACCCACAGCAATTGGACCAATTTCGATTCTTTTTGTGGATAACTTATCCAATTTGAAGGATTTATGTTTATAATGCGAATCTATGTAATATGAAATATTACATATATTCATTTGGCGTGATAAGAAATAAATCATCAAAATTAGCTGACACTGCTTAACGAATGTTCTTAATATCATGTTTAGACAACTGGTCGCTTGTAAGACTTCGAATGGAAAGAGAATTCCAGTTACTTTACCTCCTAGATCAGTGATGGGGAAACTACGGCCCGCAGAAAGGTTTAATCCGGCCCGTTTAAGAGTGCCGTCGTGAGAATATTTGAACCCATTCTTACTTCGTAATGTGACGACCCGCATAAAAACTACCTGCGGCGATATTCAAAACACAATAGTATTCTGGACAAATCCATCCGACCCAAACAGCTGACTCCTCTTCGCTCGAAACTTCCAGACACTCTCGCATTTTCGATTCATTGTTCTGTTTTTCCGAAAGACCCCATTTGCGACCCCATTCAATGTTAATTACGAAGAAGTTGATGCAAAATTTCAACTTGAGTTAATAGAACTGAACTGTAATACTCTCCTGAAACAAACTTTCCATACAGTACCATTACTAGAATTTTATAAAAATTTAAGTTCAGATAATTTCCCAAATCTAATTACTCATGCAATGAAGGTAATGACAATGATCGGCTCATCTTATATATGCGAACAAATCTTTTCAACAATGAAGCTTAAGAAAACTTCTTTAAGAAACAGAATTACAGATGAGCACCTTTCATCAGTTTTAAGAATTTCTGCTTCGCAAATGGAACGGGACTATGAGGAAATTTTGATAAAAAAGTCTCAATTTCATTTTTCTCATGCACCATCAACCAGTAATGACACCAGAAAATAAAGTGATAATACTTCCTATCAAGAAATACACTAAATTCATTTTATATTTTGTGCTTATAATTTTCTTACCTTTTGCTTTTTTACTATTAAAATAATAAGTGTATGTAATAATATATGTATATATTTATAGAACACATAAATTTTTTAACGGTTAAGCATTATTCTTTGGCCCGCTTCGATCGTCTAGTTAATACAAATGGCCCGTCTTAAAAAAAGTTTCCCCACCACTGTCCTAGATCTTCAAATACGATGGTATAGGAATTTTTTGGGGATGGATCGAGAAATCGAACATAAAATGATTGTGTTCTAATAATCGATCGCAGTTTGTCATGATTCGAAACAATGTAAACAATTAATTTACTAACATTTTAATAGGTAAAAAGCAGCAAAGACCTACAGTCGTTTTGAAAAGTAAAGGGGAAGATAATATTGCGAATTTTCAGATTTTTTTTTCTTGACGTTAATTAAAAAATTCAGTTGAATAATAGATATGAAAAACCACAAGCAATAAATTATGCTGTGAAATATTGAAGATAATTGAGGAAAGGACAACCACGACTCTTATTAAAGCTATTTAATTCAATTTTGATTGAGTTCTCCGTTTAATTTTCTTGGCTTTCTGTAACGGAAAGAAAACTTTCCGCAAAAAAAATATTTGTGAATAAAATTCGAAGGCAATAACAGTACATTGTTCGCCAAAAAAATGAGTTTATTGTATAAAATTCATCACATTGAGTTTATTGTATCAAAATTGGTCACACTGATCTTTGTAAAAGTTTCAGTTTGACAAATTTATCACCTCTTGATTGCAATATCGAGGCCTATCTTATCTTTCAATTTATCTGAATTATTTTTGCACTAAGATTCCTCAACTGAAAACAACTGATTTCGCATTTATCTTAGTTTTTGTTATATAAACTTTTTTCTGGTGAAATACACCTTAGTTAAGTTTTATACTTTTGATCAATTTTATTGAAAGAAAAAGGTGTTTACCTATCATAGGAATGCTTTCCCTCTCGAACTATTCGGTTATTTTCATGTTACTGTGCGTTTTCGTGGTATAGAAAGAGAAAAAAAAAATCAACTATGCATTTAGGACCTTTGACCAACTGGCCCCAAAATTATGATATAGATCTATAGCACCAGGGCATACCAAATTTCTCCTATCTATCTCGGGGAAATTTTGAGTTATTATTGCACTCACATGCATACGAATAGACGGATACGTATTGGCAGGTAATCAATTCCCTTGACAGATTTGGCCCAAAATTTTTACAAATGCACATTTCAAGAAATAAAATCTCATTTCAAATTTCATTAATTTATTCTTTCACCATTTTTAAGTTATCGTTCTCATGTATGCAAGGAAGAACATTCATAATTCCAAAAATAATTTATTTTGAACTTGGGAAGATTTGATATCTTTATTCGTGAAGAGGAAATTTATCAAAATTTAGAATTAAAGGTGTGTTTTTTTTTCTTTTTCTTTTGTGGTTGCAATGCTTCTATTTATTTCCTACTAGCTGGTACCCGACGCTTTGTTGCCTGCCGGAAAAAATAATATTAAGTGAAACCAATCAATAATATGGCGATGTTTTATCGAAATAGGATGAGCGGTTCAACAGTATATTAAATACGAACAAATTAATATTCATTTTTATGTATTAGATTTGTGTATTCTTTTAGAATTATAAAACATGGTATTCTTTCAGAATGGTAATGAAAGAAACTAGTTATTGTATCTCGTGATTTGTTCATATTCGTCCAGAAATCTTGAATTTAATTTTAGAAAATGTGATTAAAATATTTTCTTTTAAAATTGATTAAATATAGAAAAATATATTTATACCATAAAATCTTTCATATGGTTGAAAAGAAAATTTTTTAAAATTAGGATGGAGGAAAATTATTTGCTCTACTGTATTTGTAGAAGTTACTGCGGAAAACGCTAACATTTAATTAAAATTTAAAAACACCAGTGATGGTCTCCCCTAAACTTTCTCGCATAATCTGTAACAAAGTTACCTCTGAGAATGACTTTAACTTGGATTTAGCATTTCTACAGAATCTATTGTCTCCTCGGGAAGTTATTTGGAGATAAGTCCTGGTAAATAGATGCAGTTTAGATTCGATTTTTTAATTTTTATTTTAGATCGTACTTGAAAACTACTTTACCATGAATTCAATAGATGTTGGTAAAAATTCGATCAATTTGGATCTAACAGAATGTTTAAAAAAACAAATTTAATTTCTAGAAAATTATTAGGAAATGCGGGAAGAAATTATCAACAAAATGTGAAATGCTGACAATTCTAAAAATTTAAATGAAAAAAAATTATAAGAAATTCTAATCTGTATTCTGATGTATCTTAACGTGATAATGTTTTAGACGATACCCCTTATTCTTATTTTACATTTAAAATTCACTCATGCATAACAGAGATAAAAATTTTCAATATTGTTACAATGCACATGAATTCAAAAACTGTGACTGAAGCAATGAAAAATATTATTGTAAAATGCACTTTGAAACATTTACATAATTTTATTAAAATTAAAGAAAAAGATATTAATAAAACTAAAACTGGCATAAAATTGTTAATTTTTATTTTCATGTATACGAAGTATGCAAAAAAGAAAAAGATACTGTGATTGTCAAAAAATTCGGACTCGAGATTTTAACGAATTAAACCTTTAGAAATTCCGAATTAAAATTCCACAAGTCCCACCAAAGAGAAGAGCCTGGAGTTAGTTGTTTAGGTAGTAAACATTCTCAGCTATTCTAGGCATGCATCCCCCAACCAGTTTTCCCCCTTCTAGTTTTCCCCCTTCAGAGAAGCTTTGTTGATAAACAGGACGAACTGGGTCCGCTTTGGCAATGGCATTGTACGATGGCGATTGATGGCAATGTAGTAGAAATAGCGACGATAGCATTCCAGTTAGGTGAATTAGTTATTAGACGTAAAAATAATATGTATAACCCTTTTTTTCCGTTAATGTTCTTTTACTTTCATTTATTTCTATTATTCGATAAATATAGATGAATTATACCTGAAGCATTAATATGCTACGGTGTTAGATTAGTGGTTCGATTCTGCTTTAACATTAAACCTACCACGAGCGATCAAATGACAGTTTTCCAACATACCGGTGAAATGCCGAAAGGTTTAGTGTTAAATAGTCCATAGCACCATACACACTATATTTAATTAGCAAAAAATAATTTTTTAATTATTATAATAAATAAGGTTATATATATGTGTAACTTGCTTCTAGTGCAAGAGATTGTGGGTTGAGCTCCCAGGAACATTATGCTATAACGTTCCGTCATTCGCTAATTCAAAAACGCTCTGAACTTGATAGTTGAAACGAGGTTCAACCGTCCTTTGAATAAAATCCATTCTCAAGACGTCTGTCCAGCTCTTCAAGAACGAAGTGAGTTCGATAAGCACAAAATGACCAAATCTAGATAGATAAAAGTTGGTGTGCAAATTTCGCATTTAAAACATAGATTTTTATAAAATTTTGAACCAAATCTGTTAAAGAATTGACTGTTTGTACTTTCTCATGAAATTTAATATGTGGTAATTGCAGCTCTATGACAAATTTTTGCTTTAATTGGTCAGAAAAAGGTCTTCCAAAATTTGTATTCGATTTTTGGGGACGTGTATTAACTACATGTCAGAATTAATAGCCAAAAATCGTACTGCAGATTTGGCAAAAACTTCTAGTTTTAAATAAAATATATCTAAATTTTGGCAACGCTATTCAAGGCATTTGTGGTTTGATCTAGGACCCATAATTTTACGTGAGGACGGAATGGTATTTTTATAGGAGAGTACTAGATGTTTTCAGGAGACGATTTCCACCAATTTGATTTATAAATAAAGTAAAAATGATTTTTAGGCAAATTTATGCTCCGAAATTATTGAGGAAAGACTTTTAAAATTTTAATTAAAATCCCATTAAAAACAAGCAATATTTCAAAAAAATAATGTTCAGTTACCACCCTCTAAACAATAAGTTACTAGATTCAAGGTAAAAATTATCCTTTGGTCCAGTGATATTTTCTGTGAATCATTTTGAATGTGTGTGGGAGTTAATGTAGGTTTTTTCTTAATGCATGACGCAATTTACAGATAATATGTCAGCGTATAAACATTATCATACTAAAAAGTGATAAGAACTCTGATTGAAAAAACGGAGTGCGCATATGCATCAAAATACACACAAAAAAAAGGATTTTGAGCTAATAAAGTTTATTTTATATTTCAAGATAAATAAATGAAATAAAAAAATAAAAATGGTCAAATCGCAAATCAAATGAAAAATTTCTCTTTTATTATAAATACTCAACTTAGTACTGATTATTCGAGCATTTGAAATCATTATCGGTGCTCAACATATCGAGAACTATTTTATCTGACTTTCTGATGAAACCATTTCTTGTTAAAATTTTCAAGTAAACTCCATTTTCTTTTTCTTATCACATTAAGTAAATAGGTATATTGACCTTCAAGTTTCAACATTTTTGATATTCGAATTTTCTCTTTCAACTCAAAATAGGGCCTCGTATAGCCAGGGAAGTATTTTGTACGTGTAATAAAGTGACTATGTTAAATTTATTATGATAGGCTACAACGGTCCTAGAGGTAAAGTAAGAAAGTGAAAAAAAAAAAAAACCCTCAAGAAATTAAAAACGGATAGTGGTGTGGGGAAAGGGGAGCAGAAAATGGAAGCCATGTAAGTTTTTCTTTTTTTAAAAAAAATTGTAAATATTTTCGAATAAAGATAGGTTTTTATAAACAGTATGTACTTTTAGTTTTCTCTGGGTTGAATCAACACCTCCTAAAGTATGATGATAAAATCAATATGTTTGTTGAATGAGTAACATCTGCGGCTCAATACCGAGTTTATGTTTAAGACAGCTGTCGTATATTCTCTTGAAAATAAGAATGACCGTTTTGGAACTAAAGGGGGTTATTGATAGTTTGACAAGAGTCTGGCTTTACTTTTATTCGAAATTCATGCGTAATTCTTTCGAAAATAAATTAAAACGTTACTTTTCCAGACAAATTTTTAATTTAAAGGATTTAATGTCAATTTTTTGTAAGAGTTTATTCATTAAATGTTAATAAGAGGCAATTTTTTTAAAAAAAAGTAAAATGGGAAAAAAAGAGAAAGAAATCTATTTAATTACATAAGTTAAGGAGGGAGGACATTTTAAACAAGGAATTAACAGTATTTCTTTTTCCAATAAGTTTTTTTTAACATTTATGAGAATTCAACTAAATAAAAAGCTATTTTTTATATGTGATAACTGTGGTTTCTTTGATTGATATTATTTTACACTTCTCACTACTAATATACTACAAGAGAAAAAAAGTACTGTCTAAAACGAGAGATTATATTTTCGACGGCAAAAGTTTATTGCTAATTTAATCTTATCCGGAATTCGTATAAAACAAAACTTTCATCATGCAAAAACTTCTTATTTCTTCCCATTTAAAAAAAATTGAAATAAAAATATCAGCTGCAGCAAATGATTTTGATAAAGAATACTTATTGCACCAATCAATCAAGTTGTTAATGATTTTTAAGGAATGAATTAAAATTTGAATTAAACTTTGCTAGGGCCAACTGGGCTGAAGTAAATACATTTAAAATATCAATGATGTTTTCATTCAAAAGAAATAACAATGTAAAAGATAAAAAGAATTTTTATGGAAGCATGGCCTTAAATGAATAAAAATTGTTATAAAACCTGTAGTAAAAAAGATCTTCCGCTTCTATGATATTTGTGATTAAAATTTAAAGAAAACCAATTCAGTAGTTTAGATTTCTATGGAGTACTATTTAGAGTGTTTTGTTTTGTTTTGTTATACAGATTAACTGAATGATATTTTGCAGATTTGTTAAAAAGACAGAGAATATATAGAAAATAGATATCCATTTAATTCAACACACCTCTGCATTTCCACATTATAATTACATATCTCAACTAGATTATGTTCCTTTAAACCGGAGGGTTTCAGGTTCGAAACTCGATTCTTCCGAAGAACCGTTGTGTGAGGGGGTCTCTTGCACGTTAAATCTGTCCGGCCAAACGTCCTCCAGTTGGTGTGGTGTGGTGTGGAGAGGGGGTGCCGGTTCAGGTGTCGTCCTCGCCATCTGACCTTGGTCCGAAATTACGAGGCCCGTCCCAAAATAGCCCTCGTGTTGCTTTAAACAGGACATTAATATAACTAAACTAAAATTATGTTCCTTTATATGTTTAATAAATAGAAAATTATTGTATTACAAATAATTTTACAGCATTTCTTTCAGATTTTTCAGTATCATTTATATTTTTCATTTACACCATTTTAAGAAATATGATTCCCCATTCAGATGAACTGGGTAAATCAAATAAATAATTGTTAGACTTCTCTGGTAAGCAACTTGATACAGTTATTCTCCTCCCCCACCTCCAAAAAAAAACCCTTTTATTTTCGGACCTAACTCTTCTAGATAACAGTAGATTCTTACATTAGATTACAGTTTTACACTAGATTTGAAATCTTTTAAGATAAAACAACGGTCCGGCAATTGCAATTGTTTTTAGAAAATATTTTTGAGATGAAGTAATGTTTTGTATTTTTGTATTACCACAAAGGCCACACAATTGAATTTTTCTTTCATTTGTAATTTTATTGTTTTTTTGATAATTTTGCTGCCGAAAAGCTTTAAAATATATTTCACATTTTATGGAAATTTTATCTCTAATTCTAACATGAAAGTTTTACTTTTTTTAACTGAACGAAATTCGACCTCAGTTGTGGATAAGTTGTTTTTAATCGGGGCTTTTTTCAATTCCTACTATTAGTTTACACTCTCCGTATATATACATATATATATCTTGTTCAAGTTTTCAATCTTTAATGAAATACTTTTTTCCATCCACTTAAGTTCAAATATATTTTTTTAAACGTAGTAGATGACTTGATGTTATTATGGTTTTTTTTTTCAAATATTAATTCATAAATTAAATTAAATTAATTTTTAATTCTTTGAATGGAGGTTTAGCAAATGGTAATTGAAGAATGAGAGTTCAATTCTTGCGAAAATCAATACTTTTTTATTCTTAATAATCGTTTTGATAAACATTTAATAAAAAAATAATTAAAATAAAATTTTCTTTGTTGACCTGAGCAGGAAATTAATTAATTTTTTTTAAATAGTGCTTGTTTTTGTTTGATTTTTGGTGATATTTATTGAAATATTTATAGATTGAGTTATATCAATGAACAATTTTAAAGAAACTGAAAATACTTGCATTAGAAGACGAATTTAATTATTATAGTTTCAAAAATTCTCATTTCAGCAACGTATAATTAATTATCTGTTGCGGAAACACAAGATACAGTATTTAATTAATAATGGCTTACTATCAATTTCATCATTTAATGTTACTGTAGAAAGCTGTTAGACTAAACATTACTACAAAAAAGTCATGTTTTTGTGAGTGTGGGAGAGTGTGGAATAGATTTTAAAAAAATGTGTGTGAGTGTTTTTGCTTGTGTTGCATTATTTTTTATGGGATATCTAAATGAAATTTGCACCGAGATAATTATTTGCGTGTAGAATAAATTAGAAAACAAAGCTGCAGTTGTTCTTTATCAGTATCGAATGTTTATTAATCAAAGAGATAGTCAAAACTATTGCTAAAACGATTTCAAAATGTTTAAAAGAATAACAAGATTAAAAAAACTACATTTTCATTGTATTCACTTTATTAATTCTGAAGCACATATTTCACTTTCTCACATTTTTGATTTTATATGCGATTTTACATTCGTTTCCCAATTAATTGCAGATCATATGAAATGGTTTTTTAGTTTAATAAATATAGTATAACAAAATATTTTCTCATTTCACTCGCTAATTGATATCGTTATAGTGTGGTAATTGACATTTGCTTTCTGATTATAGATTTCTTAGTCTTATTATAGTTTGGGTTTCTATTCTTTTAAACATTTTGATAAAAATACATAAATAAAATAAATAAACTTTTATTATTGACATAATTCGTAAAATTTTGCCAGTTAGCTTTTTTTGAAAAGTATTTTGAGTAGGCTTAAAAATATAAAAAGCGCCCCCACCGAATTAAAATTTTTTTTTCAATCAAAAGTTTTGTGAAATTTAACATCAGATTCAGCATTGTTGATATTAAGCTATTATTCGCATTTTATTTCGAAAGTCAGGACAGAAGATATTTATATATAAATATCAATTTCCATTAATTTTCTAATTTTTTAATTGTATCATTTTTAAATAGTTCTACTTTAATGCATTGACAGTTGTAAAACAAATATTCTGAGCTGAAGATTATTCGTCACGAAAGATAGCTAATTTTAAATAAAACGAAAGAAAGAATTAGTTTTACCCATAAATGATTCATGCAAGAATTTTTTCGCATTCTTGTAAACGAAGCCTACTGAGTGAAAGTACAATTGTCAAAATAAAATTTAAAAAATCGACATTTTTTATTTATTTAAAAATTTCTAACTTAGAAACCCATCACACGACGAATTTTGAATGGCATGCGTCCGTCTATCTGTGAATACCATATCCAAGGTCGCAAGTGTTCAAGGGGAGAAAATTTCGCTAGGGGTGTGCAGAGTGGCGGAAAATCCGCGAATGTACATTCCACGGATGGGTACGCTCCTTGTAGAGATTTCCATGTGGGGACAGAGATAATGCATTTCCTGCCTTCGGAGGCGTGGGGTGAGGACACAATGCAAGTGACAAGCCCCTCAAATCCACATCTGTTTCAAAACTGGTGAATTGCACGGGGAGGCTGAAATAGGACACGGGTAAGTTCCAAACCTCTTAAATCTAAGTGGCCATCTGCATATGCATTAATATACTGCATAACGAAATCAAGGGAAAAAAAATATTAAAAAAGTACAAATGCAAAATACAAAAAAATATAAAAATACAGGAAAAACTGATAAAAAAATATCAGCAATCAAAAATTACTATTTTGAAAAAAAAAAAAAAAAAAAAAAATCTCATTTTTTTTTTAAATTCTCAATCTTAAAACAACAACAAAAAAAAACAGAATTTTTATTGCCAGTATTTTTTCCCCTGCATATCACATTACATATATTTTTATTTGTTAATATTTGGTATAACTTAAATAGTAAATATAAAAAATAAGTAAAGGGCATTTATAAAAAATTGTTTATATATTCATGAAATTATGTATATTTATTTTTATACTAGTAGCCTTTGGTGACAATTGATTCTTCAGGAGTATTGCACTCTAAAATTTTCAACTAAATATTTATGTACTCATTAGTTTCTTTAACAAAATATTTTTAAGCTTAAAATTTGTTAATCCTATAATTCATACCATTATAGAAGCTTTACAATTTTCAGTACATTATACGAAATATCTCTCTTATTTTCTGTCTGCTTCCATAAAATTTGAATTTGACTTTGAAATGGAAGAGATATCAATAACATAGATAATATAATTCAATAAAAATATAGATAGGTATTGATATTTATCTGTATATAACTATATTATATTTTTTTTTATTCGTTTACATTGGAGAAAAATTTAAATAGTTAGCAATTTTGAAAATGCAAATCTTTAGTTCATTTGAAAGAAGTTATTTAATATTGTAATTTTACAGTATTTAAGAAAAGTATAGATAAATTAAGGTATCCGACTACGTTAAAGACTGGTTATTGATCACATTAGGGATTTTTTTTTTCATTGTTATTTCTTGTAGTTCAGATTTTCCTTTTTCCAAAACAGTTTATCTTTTCTAGGAAAAGGAAAGCCTGGCTTATCATCCAGGGTCACCCATTTTTTCAACTAAAATTTGTCTTTCACTTCAATTTTCTCAAAACTTTAATTTTCATTAAAATTCTCCACCGTTAACATGATATCTTGAAAACTAATAAAGATATTTACATAAAAATTTCTGCTCGTGTTTTAAATAATATGGGCAATGAAATGAGTCAACAGTTTTATTGTCGGTGAAATGCTTTTTCATTTATGGGTGTTTCTAGCAAGACTAAGTTGTGAATTTATGGGAAAAATGCATATATATGTATATTTTTTACCGGTATCTTTTATGCGTCTCAAAATGTTTCTTAGATTTTGGGTCATTTCATTCTATAACTTGTGTACAAAGAAAAATAGGATTGCTACATTACCATTTTGTGTAGAGAACCGTTTTTGTATAAATTTCTTTAAAATTGATTATCAATTTTCCTATTTCTCTAAACATATTATATTTTCAAATAATTTTGTTGTACTTATAGTATTTTGTATTATAATTGGCAATACATCTAAATAGTTTTAAAAAAATCCAACTTATCAAAATTTTTCCTTCGAACGTAGTCGGGTACCTTAAGAGAATACACATTACTAAATACTTTTTTTTTTATGCAAGCGCATCGTTTGCCTCTTTTGATTTTAAAGTCGGCATCGGCGTGATGTTTCAGAATTCCGAGGTGTGACAAAGCGGTCACGAGCACCTCCACATCATAATTTGGAAGAGTTATGATAATTTGTAAGTTTAAGGACAAATTAATCGAAACTAGTTTAAACGAGACATGATATAAATCTTTAATATCATGAAAGTTGGTAGAATTGTTACATTAATATTTTTATGAAATAATTATTAAGATGAATAATATTTTGATTATTTATGGGGGAAAGAGAATTTTAATGGAACTACATTGCAAGTGCTTTTTATTCTGGGGACTGATTTAACTATTTTGATTAGTTATTTTGAAAAAATTTAAAAATTTCAAGCGTGTGGCTCAACGTAGCTATTGAAAGCCAAAACAGCAATGATTTTGAGAGATTTTAATCCACCAGATTGATAGTAGTTTCTAAATTCTTAGTGATTTTAATGTTAGCCGAGCGGTTTAACCACTTTCATAATTTAGGCGTACAGCAAGAGACGTATAATTTAGGCGTACAGCAAGAGACGTATAATTTAGGCGTACAGCAAGAGACGTATAATTTAGGCGTACAGCAAGAGGCGTATAATTTAGGCGTACAGCAAGAGGCGTATAATTTAGACGTACAGAACTCTATGATTTAAAAAAAATTTAAACATTTGAAATTAAGAAGGGGTGGTCTCCCTTTTTTTTTCTTGATTACTTGCAGAAGACTTCGGTGGCCTGGTGGTAAGGTCTCGGCTACGGAACTGGAGGGTTTCAGGTTCAAGACTCGATTCTATCGAAGAACCGTCGTGTGAGGGGGTCTCTTGCACGTTAAATCTGTCAGGCCAAACGTCCTCTCGCTGATGTGGGGTGGAGAGGGGGTGGGGTGCCAATTCAAGTGTCCTCCTTGTCATCTGACCGTGGTTCGAAATTACGAGGTCCGTCCCAAAATAGCCCTCGAGTCGCTTTAAAAGGGACTTTAATATAACTAAACTAAAACTAAACAAACTGCAGAAGACTTCATAATATTGTGAAAACAATAATGTAAGCAGGTCTTTTCTCCCATCCTAATAGGAATTAAATTTTAAGCGAAATCAGAATTTTGATGACAAGAAAACTTTTCATATTTCATTTACATAACGTACTAACGTTTTTGGCCCCGAAGAAAATATTATTAAGTGCAATCAATCAATAATATGGTAATATTTTATCGAAATAAGATGAACGGCACGACAGTATATAAAATACGAATAAACAAATATTCATTTTTATGTATTAGATTTATGTATTCTTTTAGAATTGTAAAATTTGATGTTTTTTTAGAATGGTAATGAAAGGAACTCGTGATTCGTTTAATATTTGTTCAGAATTCTCAAATTTAATTTTAGAAAAAGGGATTAAAATATTTTTTTGAAATTGATTAAACATAGAAAATATATTTATACCGTAAAATCGTTATTAAAATTCAAAAAAAAAAAAAAGAAAATTAAGATGGTGCAAAATTATTTGTTCTACAATATTTTTGGTAATTGTTGTGAAAAACACCAAAATTTAATTAAAATAAAAAACCCCAGGGTTGTTCTCCCTAAAACCTTCTCTCATAATCTGTAATAAAGTTGTCACCTCTGAGAATGACTTGCGTACTATAGCTACAAAATATTAACTTTTAACTTAGAATTAGCATTTCTACAGAATCTTTTGTCTTCTCGACGAGTTATTTGGAGATTAATACTTGGTAAATAGATGCAGTTGAGATTCAATTTTTTAAAAAAATTTTAGATAATTGTAATGTGCCTATAACCATCCCGTTAGTGTAAACCAGGGATGGGCAAACTTTTTCGATCGCGGGCCAAAAATCGAAAAAATAAAGTTTGGCGGGCCAAGATGAATTTTTCTAAAATTTTAAAAATAATATACAAGTATTACAATTTAATATATTAATGAGATGAATGAAATTGCGATTTCATTTTTAAAAGTTCCTTATATTGAGGTTCGAAGTGAGATGTACCGATTCTAAGGAACGAGGCTAAATGCTCATCTGTCAGTCTACTTCTGAAATAATTCTTTCTAAGGTTCATTGTTGAAACACTTGTTTACATATATAAGATGAAGCAAACATAGCACTGATTTTCTGATAATGAGATATTAAATTTGGAAAACTTATTTTCGGTAATGATTTGTAAAACTCTAACTTTGGCATATTTAGAAACAATTGCTTGAGATGATTGTTAGATTGCAACTCAATTAATTCAAGCTGCAAATCTGACCTCACTGCTTCACAATTTACTCTGAATGGCTTGGTAAAAATATCCAACTCTGCTTGAATGGCACTGAAATCTTGAAATCTGCGTTCGAACCAGCTATTACCAGCTCTTTGAAAAAAGGAAGAAAAAATATAATATTTAACCAAAGTAGAAAAGGAGATGGATATATTATATATGAATATTTCTTTTAATTTGCCTCTGACCGGCAAATTAAAATTCTATCCGCGGGCCGGATAGAACCTTCCGGTGGGCCGGAGTTGGCCCGCGGGCCGTAGTTTCCCCATCCCTGGTGTAAACAATAAGCTGACCAAGTTTCATCGTAATCGGATGAACAGTTTAGGAAGGCATAAGAGACATACAGACAAACATTCATTTTTATTTATATAGATTACATTTTGCAGCTATAATTTTCACATACCCATAAACAAACAAAATGGCAAATAATCCAATCCTTTCATGGATTTGGTTCAAAATATTATGCAGGTCAATAATTATGATGAAAGAAGTTGTAAGCAAAATTTAATCTTTCCAGCTCTTTAAATTTTTGAATTATCCCGGCTACATAGAAACTGGAGAATAGATAAGCTTCAAACAAATCTCATTTGTGCGTTTGAGCTATCGTATTAGACGGACTTAATTCCAGAAATGTGTGTTTTTTTATAGAAAATATCTATGACAAAAATAATTTACAAAATCCTTGAGCTATAAAAATGAAATTTGATATACAGTCTTGACTAAAAATTTGTAGATTTCTTTCAATTTTTGAACAAAATTCGCCCAGAGAAAAACAGCCTGTCCGATTGTCCAAATATAAGTTAACGTGGTAACTCAAACTCTATAGATGTAGATAGATAAAATTCGGCGCACAGATTTGATTTCTATAGTGCAGTTACTTGTCAGAGTTTAAGGCAAAACCAACCATGGGTTGATTGTTTGTTAATATATACTTTCAGAAATTTATAAACGTGTGAACTCAAAAACACAATAACTTAAATATATCAGATTTCCTGTGAGATTTTGTGACTGAAAGTGCAGTTTTTGTTTCAATCGCGTTGGGATCTACGCAAATTCGATTTTCGGTCACTATTAACAGCATACCAGAAATTAATTGCCTGCCCCTCCCCCTCCAAAAATAATCTCGCCAAGAATAACACGACAAATTTAGTAAAAAATGCCAAATTCATGCCAAAGATAATACTGCGTATACCATCACCGTGAAAGGCATTCTCTGGGTTTGGTATGGTGTGTTTTATTGGCGCAAGGTTCAATTCAAAACATGCTGCGCCATCCACAAGGATTTTCAAATAGTTCTAATATAAAATGTGTAAATGAAAGAAGGATATATTGTAAAAATGTCAAAGCTGAGATGATACATGATTTAAAAAGATGTGGTACATGAATATAAATAAATCTCAAATGTTAAATGCTATGAAAAAAACAAATGGCTTTTAAAAAGTCAAAAAATTTTGAGTGAGGTTTCTCACTCACTAGGTCACGTAAATTTTAAATAGACGAATGAAAATGAGTTAAACGATATGAAGTAAAATTAGGGCATTCAGTAAGAATATGTGCTATAGAATTGATCACTCCACAGTTCGTACACTCATTCTTTGGGATAACCCCTTTCTTGACAGAATATATGAAACCGTTTTGGGGAGATCACTCCCTCTCGTTCTTTTCTATATTTCAGACGCTACAAAGTAAAGAACTGCATCTATCAAAAAAAAAACATTGTATGCTTTATCAATCTGAAATTCTTTAAGTCGATTTTGAAACAGGCGACAATGGAGCTAAGGCATTTGCCTACTTAATTTATACCTAATAACAGCATTCAGCTGAGTGCGAGACCCAATTTGAAACACTTGGTTCAATAGGCTAAATATCGATTTTTGGTCAAAATCTATACCAAATTTTGTTGCGTTGTTTCTTATGGCACTTGTCATTGGACAAGCCCGCTGTTACGAAGCCGATAGGATGCGTCTCTTGTTTTAGTAGCGCCAAGTAGGGCCAAGAGTACGACTTTGCCACTCATGCATCACTCATTCGCTTGCACAACCCCTTTTTACAGGAGGGCACATTCCCACATCTCATAGGTAGAACAGAGGAAGAATAACCATACTCGAACCCTGGATTCGAAGCCAGGGCACTCAGATTACTTGGAAGACCTGCTACCCCTATGCCAGGACGCTGGCCCAAATTTTGTATTTCCTGCTATAGTGTAAGAAACAGAATATACATTGTAGAAGTCTTTTTTTAACTAATGGGATGCAAATTTTAATCCATATCTAAAATTTCGGCCACAAGAAAATATACCAAATTTCATTGAAGATTCTATGAGTAAGTCTATGATGGATCAGTCTAAAATTCAACGCTCATTACACTTCTGATGATAAAATTATGTTTCAATTATATCTATATATCTATTTATGCTTTATTGAGTTAACATACTAAATATTCTACATGTTAGATTAATTGGAGTCTCACTGAAACACTTTGCTAAGAACAGCTTTTCTTTATTAAAAAATGTTACTTTTTCTAGAATATTCTCAATTTATAGCTCTGTAGTTGTCAATTGAGGTGCACTCCACAGAAAAAAAAAAAAATCAGAGATAAAAGCCCTTGCTGATGAATTGCTTCAAAGGAAGTTTGCAGATATTTCATGTTTTTAAATCATTTATTTACAAAATAAGGAGGAATTTAGAATTAAAAAAATCACGCCTTTTCAAAATGAAGAGACAATTGTGACATGAACGAATAATTAGGAATATTTTCTTAGAGAAACCTGAAAAAAAAATCCAATTTGTAAGAGGTAACTTAGATTACTGTTTCAAAAGAAATTTCATATCACTGGCCCGCTCGAATCCACACGTATAAAATAACTGAATGGCCGGACCACTTCAATAGCAACAATGGTGGGAACTGTGGCTGAGTTCTAAGGGCTATCACCAACCATGGTACAGCAATTTCCTAAAGAAATATGTTCCATCATCGATTAGAGGAGCCAAACCTTCACTTTTCGTTCACCCTGTAGGGTGGCGAAGAGAATCAACCACTATGTCGGAAGTTTCTCTTCCTTAATTCGAAGTGCTCGTCCGATGGGCCGAAAGAAAAGAAAAAAGCATCTTAAGATAGCCAGCAGCAGAAAAAATGTCGAAGCATCGCCTCGTTAAAATAATAAACTAAGACAATGAAGGAAAAAAAATTACATGGACTTGAGAACATTATCACCTGATGCTTGATTACTGGAATTAACTGAAGTATTAACATTATTAATTATTTTTTATTCTTTTTGCATAAATTAGCAATTTTTCTTCACAGTGTAATGTCTTGATCCTGACCGATCAAATAAGAGAGTAGAATTTCAGACAATTTATATATTTACAATATATATATGTGTACATAAGAACAAATTCTAATCCAGGTTAAAATATTTCATATTTACACCATTTGGAAGTTGATATTTACTTAATAGTCGAAGGTTAAAAGTTTATCATGAAATAAGTTCCCCATCAATTCTGAGAAATAACAACACTGGGAACTAACAGGTTGTTAGCTAACAAGGCTACTCCAAGGGAAGCTCTAAGAATCCACCGAATTTCAACTAGTGGAACGCAATCCAACAGTCTGCAACCCAAGAAGTCTCCCCTCTCTCTTTAAAAAAAACATTTTTTTTCTGTCCGATTTCTGCCTCTTATTTCACTTGAGCTCTCTATCGTCCATTAGTTGTTCAACAAAATGGCCGCTTCAGAGATCACCAGTCCGTTAATGATGCGTCCTCGTAACTGACCTCTCTGGAACACGTGTTAATGATAGCCCCTTCACAATGGGAAAAATTTAGCATCCAAACGGTTTGACACTTTGACTCTTCTCTTTGAAAGTGTAATAAATTTCTCTTAAACGATGAATACCCACGTGTGGTTCTTCAACTGAACATCACTAATGAACAGATGCGATGACCAAACGGGTGAAGAAGATCCCCCATTTGGCAACTGGAGGCATTTGACAATTGAGAGTTTTAACAGGTGGTGACACAGCTGACTGGAAATGCCAGTTATCAGGAAAGGGAAAGGAGAACGTTATAATAGTCTTCAAGGGTATCTGTTAGAACGAGACTACATATTTAACTTTGGCAAATAAAATTTGCCTTTATTATTTGAGACTTTAGCGAAACGTTTTTATCTGATTACATTTTGTAAAGGTTAAAGCAGCCCGCAAAAATTACTGTATATTTTATAATCATTTCCAAGTGATTTCGATGCCTTCGTGAGGTGCAAGGAACCAGAGTGGCGAACAACACAGAGAAGTAAAGCGAACTCGCCTCATGTGCTAGTTTCAAGATTGATTCCCTAATTTTTTTTTCACTTGATTCAGCACAATATTGTCATAAAGCAAGAAATATTATAACTGCCATCTTAGTAGACATTAATCTCTCAGTTTTGTCTTGATAAGGCAATGTTTCGGAAAAGAATTCGATTGAAAATTTCAGAGAGATATAATATTTGAAATTGGCTAAGAAATAACAATAACTAAATCAAAACTAATAGGAAATTTGATAAATGTACGACATCACAATCGTCGGTAAAAAGAATGCGCACAACAAAGTGTAGAAAGTATGCTCATGCGCGTTAAAGTTTTGACAGCTAGTAAAACAAATGTAACCAAATATTAATCTATTAAGGTGGGTTCATACATGGCCAACTATTGTTCGCAATAGAAGATCACGCCTACCACCAAAAATCACGTGACCTCAATGGGACAATGGTCAATGGCTGTACCATCGGGACAACCGTTGGCTATTGTCCCAACGACATTGTTTCAACTGTTCATACGAGGACAATACAGAGACAACAGCAGAGGGACAACGATTGTGAGCAATAGTTGGTCTCGTGTGAACCCACCTTTACTGTTTAAATCCCGCATTGAGCTGCATTACATTTTTTTAGTCTCTCTTTAGTTAAGTTGTATTTACTAAGCTGAATGTATCTTATATATTATAAGATGCGTTCAGCTTAGTAAATACAACTTAATTAAGATAAATTATGCCGAATGAGTAAGGTTTTTTTCTTTTTACAATTATTATTACTTGTATATTAATTTATAAATTTTACCGAATGCCTGCATTAGTTTGTTACCCATTTTAGATTAAGTTTAAGGAAAGAACGGATAAATGGATAAAGAATTGGTGCTATAAAAACTGTTGAGCCTAACAAAGACAAAATTTTCTGCTACTGTTTCACCTTTTCAAATTGTAAAGATTTTAAAATAACACTTTTTTAGGTAGATTAGGCCGGTGTGTGAAAATAAACAAGAAAATGTCACAATATTTAAGAATGCATTCTATAAAATTCTATAAAAGTGTAAGAAATTTTAGTTCATCGCTTACATTTCTAATTACGATACCGTTCTTCCCAAATATTTCTAAAAACATGTTTTTTTGGTTAAAGTGTAGCACGGTGTGCCCCCGAGTTTATCGCCAATATGGCAACCCAACGGAACTTTCTTACAGTAACCCTAATTCTGTTTTGTTTACTAGTTTTTACAA
>JAPMOQ010016356.1:0-13188 GCA_026543055.1 Argiope trifasciata
AATTCAAATGTATGCTTGCATTCATTATTCTTTACAATTCGTGTTTGCTTGCGATAAGAAAATGTATAGAGTAGATTTCAAATGAACTGAATTTTTGATGAGTGGATATTTACGTTTTGAACGACACATATTCAAGCATATGAGTTAGATAATATGTTTTTAAAAAGAATTTGAATGCGTTTTATTATAAATGCTCAAAAACTTGAAAATGCTGGGAAAGAATACAAATATAAAATCTGCGAGAGAAAAATGTGAATTGTAGAAAATATCTCGTTTAATGCCCTAATATAAAGGGAGTTGTATTATCTATCTTCGTTTAAGATTAAAGGCTTTAGAGAAATCAGAGAACACCCCATGTGCTCAGATTTTTATTTTCAGTATTTTAAACATGAGCACTCTGTGCTAATTAATATGATAAAGAAAATAAGTTGTGCATTTTGGATGAGTTTTTAGACTGATGCGAAATAATTTTTTATAGAATTTCATTTTTATTAAAATAATTGCATAACAAATTCCATTTATCTAAAATATTGCGTCTTGAAATTATTATGTTAACTTGTATTACAGAATTCACACTGATCATTAGACATTCTTTTGACGGATTTGATTGAACCTGGAATAAAGAACAGCATATTAAATGTTAAAAAGATGTATCAAATTTCATTTATCCGATTTTTTTTCCATTTCAAATGGTCGCGGTGGCTTGGTGATAAGGTCTCGGCTTCAGAACCGATGGGTTTCAGGTTCAAGACTCGATTTGTATATTTTCTAGATTAAGGCATGGCACTTTGTATATGCAGAATGAATGCAAGAGAAACATTTTACTAACACTTTTACACTGTGGGAATAGCATAAAAATTTCATTTTTTAACTTTTCACTACCCACAAAATAGAAAGTATTTTCATGTGATTGTCTACCTTAGTTAATGAAAGTTTGGGAATCTAGATATTTAATTACTTGATATATAACTGGTAATAATTAAGGGGTTATTTCACTATTTCAGTACATCTTGCATTGAAACGAGTTATATCTTTTCAAGTATCCTTAGGGAGGGGCATCTCCAAAAGAGGAGGAGATATTTCTTGTATGGTGGTTGGATATCAAAACCCTGGAAGGCACAAGAAAAAGTGGGTCTGGCTCTTCCTATCGATGACGAAACCTACATCCTTAGTGAAAGGTTGTACCATGGTTGGTGATGGTCCTTAGAACTGAACCATAGTTCCCGCAAGTGTTGCTGTAGCGGCGGTGCACCAATTCAGTATTTATTATTCGTGTGCCTTCGGACGAACCAGAGAGTCAGTGATATGACTTAAACCTTTTGAAATCATGGGAATTTCATAATTTTAATTGCAGATATCTCCACCAATTTCACATATGACTGACTCAGAAAAAAGTTATTTATTTACTTTTATTATAGTAGGGCGTGCATTTTTCTGACTAGACTTTTTGACTCATCTCTTATATTCCTCGGAGTTAATTTTCAGGGTTTTTCTTGGAGTTAATTTTCCCAACGGACGATCTAATCTGTTTAAATAAAACCAAGATAATCAGTTTATACAAATACTTTTAGTAGTAATTACTTCTAGGTTTTACGTAACATCTTTCCGAATTTAAAGAACTCAAAAAATAAACTCAATGACACGACAGCCCATATGGGCCAAGGCCTACAGTTCCCATATGCGCTTTCTTGACCAAGGGCCTGGGGTACAAAGCACATATTCCAATTAGGTATTCAGCCATACGCAGAACCCTCAGTGTTTAGTTCCCAAGCATGCTTGGTTATCAGCTTATCGACCCACTGAAAGGATGAAAGGACGAGTTGACATTGCCCAGTTCGAGAATCGAACCTCGGACTTGTGAGTTGATTGCACCATCGTGCATTTAAATAACTTCAGTGGACTTTATCAATCGGCCTATAAATGGACTGAACATTCATTATTATACTTGCTTGGAAAATGTGTATTTCATTTTCAAATAAATTTTTAATGAATTTTCTATCAGAATATTACACTTTCCTGAATGAATTCCGATAATGAATTTATAAGTTCGAGATTTGCTCCTTTCTAATTATTTTATCAATAAAAGCACAAATTCATAGTAAAATTTGAGTTAAAAATAGAACTATTTCATATCGAAAATTTGCAAATCAACAGGCTGATAATTCTTCAAACAATGTACCTTACATAACTGACCCAAATTGCAAGCATATAAATTTATAGCTCTTTGTTTAGGGATAACACAAAATTTTGGATATTATATGTCTTGAACTGATGCTTGTTTCCACATGTAGAGATATATAACCTCATAATATTCCAGGATTTATTCATCTGGAAAACCTTTGGAGACTTTTGCGCCAATACTACGAAGTGCAGTCTGCCATATCTGGTTTACGAATCAGTAGACCAATATTCTTTGGCGCGATATTAGAATGTACTGTATTTTATGTGTTTTTGGCTAATACCTTTCTATGCGAAATTCAGAGATTAACGTCTGCAAATTCTGCCGCTTGTTGGATTATCCAACCATCACTGGATTTGTCCTCTGATTATTATGTCATGATTAAAATCAGATGAGTACAAATGCAGCACAATTATTAGAAAATTCATTAGGCGAAATGTATAAATCTGAGTGCGGGGATTGATAAATAAAAATAATTAAATACCATAAAATAATAAATGAACAAATGAGTGAAATTTTTCCAGATAGCGGAATTTCACATTTCAAGGATATAAAGCGAAATATAATAGAAATGGAAGTCACAGTTACTTGAATATTGGATGTCTGTACTAGACGAATAAAAATATCGGATGATAAAAAAAAATTCTTCTCTTCAAACTAGAAGCAAAAGATAGATAACTTCCTTGTCATCTAAGATTACATTTTCAAATTATTTTCTATATTTATGCAAAAACTATCGATAATGACTTTATTGATATCGCATAGTTCAATATTTATAGTTAAATATATGTTTAACATGATCTATGTTCCTACATTTAAATAAATAAATAATTATTATCAAATATAATAAAAAAATTGGAGCATGTTTAGAGGAGACTAGAGGTTGTTGTCTAGACACTAGAGGTCATGCTTACTAGAGGTTGTTGTCTAGATACTAGAGGTCATGTTTACTAGAGGTTGTTGTCAAGAGACTAGAGGTCATGTTTACTAGAGGTTTTAAAGCTTAGTGATCCAGAATATTTCTACCGGCGTTATGACTTGGAGGTCACGCGTTTTCCATGTGATATGGTTGTCCCGAATTCGAGTCCTGGTTCCGGCATGGCTGTTCTCTAAGCTGTGTTCTATCTGCTTGAGTACAGCCAACCACTTCACCATCACTGAACGTAGCAGTATTGACAGGATTTGTTGCGACCAACTGATTGTGTTATCTCTGTGGAGTGTGTGAAAGAACCCTACTCCTGTAAAAAGAGGTTACGAAAGCGGATATGTGAGTGTCATCTTCATATGAGCTTGAAGTGAGACTTCTGCCATTGGATGCTCGAGGGTTTTTACCTTAGAAGCTACTGCACAAATACGGCTTAAATCTCTGACTTGGTCAGCGGGCTTGTCTACGTCTCTATAAGTAACAAAAAAAAATATAATATTCCTGCTGCTCTGTTTGACTTAAACGGTACTTATTACTTAACAAACTAATAAATTTTCGTTTAGGGGCATTTAAACAATTCAAAAGTTGTTATTATTTTTTATGAATAGAAAGTGAAAGACAAAATTTTAAAAGTAATCAAAGTTCGAAGTGGAGAATAATTTCGAAGCAAATGCGACTATTAAAATTTTTTAATATAGAGGCTGTTAGTTTGAAGGAGAAGATAATTCGACTAATTTGATTTTTTGTTACCTTTATTTGGAAGGAAGTTATGACGAAACGAAAATTTCGATCGATATCATATTCATTAGCCTAAGAAAAGTATTAAGTACAAAAAAATGATACAGTATATCAAGTAATTGGCATTAGTTTTTGTTAAGAGCGTTGCAAGAGCCAATGAAATTGTTCTGCCTGTAAAAGGAATTGGCAAGGGAGAATTTTTCAAATACTGTGGAAGTAAGAAAAAAATTATTTAGGAACGTCAAATGCAAAGCTGGAATGTCTTGAAACACTAGTCGACAACTGGAGGAGCAACAATAAGTTAGAAAAGAAATAAATTTTTACACAAGCAATTAAAAATTGAATGTTTGATTTTGCAAACGAGATGGATAAAAATGGGTACAAGATACATTATGGGAGAGAAATTGAAATACTGAAAGCTTTTAAAGAGTTGTGCATCTCATTGTCCTGGTGAGTTCATTTGATCAGTCATTTTTGTGAATTTTATTTCTGCTATTGGTGCCAACAAAATTTAGTTTTAAATTCTAGTTCATTACTGATTTGAATTATACTTTACACATTTTTCTATAAAAATTTAATTATGAGGATGTTATTCTGTTGTTCATACTAAATGTTATTAATGTGACCTCTGTATTTAGTTCACCTAATGCCTGGTAAGAAAGATTCACAGAAATTATTAGAAGATATTAAATGGTTGATTGAATGAAACCTGACTTTGATAATTTACGATGATTTTAGCGACGAATATTAAGGTTGTGGAAAATACAGAAAATACGACTTTATTTCCGTTAGAAACTGATTTTTGGAGATTCTCCCCAAAATTTCCATATGATGGTATGCCCTATTGAAAAATATATAAAACTTCAGAAAGTGGAAGGATTATGCCTTTCTCTCCTTTGACTTGGTGTTCGGAAAGTTAGTTGACGAAATACTTCTAACAACATTTCTCTTTTCTAATTAGTAATTTATTATCTGATTTTATCACTTAGGTCATTTATGAAAGGTATTGCTCTTTAAGAAAGCCTTAGCAGTTTTTTTATCCGTGTTTCGCATCTTCTTATGCAATAAAATGTCATTTTTCATAATTAAAGTTGTTAGATTTCTTTAAACATGGCTGCACCAAACGATTTCAATAATGACACTTATTAACGAACACGGAATTTAAATTTTAGAGTAGGAAATTTAAAAAAACAAAAATTCTCATATTTGCAAATAAAATAGATACTTATAATGAATCAATTCCTGGAAGATAAAAGTTAAACTTTAACTGTTTCAACAGGAGGATATGATCATTAACATTTATTATTTTTATATGACGTTAGTTAATAATTTCTTTTCCTTACATATTTTTTACTGTTCTTTTTTTCACAAGCTGAAAAACATCCAGCAGTCTTTTTTTTTTGTCCACATCGCAGTTTTTTCTTGATAGCTTACTATCCTGAGTATGAGGATTTTGAGGCTATTTATGAATTTTTTATCCCTCGTATAAAAACGAAAAAGTATTCATTACTTCTTGATTCTGTGACATTTCTAGAAAGATAATGATCCCCCACGAGGAAGATAAAGGAAGAATTCGCAATTATATTCCAGAAGATGAAGAACGTTGCAAAAGAAATGAAAGTCGTTAAAACTTGCTCTGCAGAAGATGAACAAATGCTTTCTTTTTATTCCTTGAAAAATGGTTGATTTATAATTGAAGTTTAATTATTTGCAACCCATTTTTGAATTGCAAAAATTCAATTAAAAAAATATGATGGAATTTCTCGTGTCTCTTTAATAAGGCATTTGGAAAAGTTTGCAAGGGTCAAAAGTAAAAAATATGGTACAGTAAGAAATAAATAATTAAAACTGACCTTTGTCGTAGAAAAATACAGGTTAGATAATAAAAAAAATTGCCAGAAATCAATTAAATTCTATCAAAATCAAAAACGAGAGTTTGCAAAATTAACTATTGCTTATATTATAAATAATAAATTTGTCTTGATTATGTAACAATTAATTGTTAAAAAAAGGCAATATTACATTTAAGGAGCTTCGCCATTCTAGTTCAAATCATTTAAAAAAGACAATTCTTTAGATTTGATTCGTCAATCCTTTTTTATATTTTAAAATTTGCTCTTAATAATATAAAAGTGATAACGCTTGTTCACTCACACGCGCATGTCAGCAAGCATGGACGTACGCACACAGAAGTTTATTTACATATAACACACAAGGTCAAATGCCTATAAATATTGTAGCAAAAAACGTGAATATGAATCCAATGACTAAAAAACAATAAAGACTATTACTCTAAAAAGGATTTAATATTTTTTAAAAAGTACATACAATTTAAAAAATTCTCTTTTCTTCTTATACTCTCTTTTAATAATCACTTCTATCCCTTATGCTTTTTTTATACTTTCTCCTATACACACTTCTCTGCCTTATACTTTCAAAATATCTTCTCTTGTATATCCATTTTTCAAAGTTATAATTTACTAATGCACAATTTTGCACTTATTTTTGTATCCTTACTAAATTATGGAAACCTTGAAGTTATAGCGAAAACTAGATATATAGGCTTTAAAGACTGAACTCAGAAGTGTCTCTTCACCATAATCAACTTCAGTATCTGCAGATGATTCACGTTTTTTGTAGCTTAACGTAGATCAATGAATATGCATTTTTCACTGCTTATTTTTGATAAGTTAAAGCCAAATTACACAAAATGACAAATTTCTACATTAAAGAGTTCTATTTATGTGAATCTTTATGTTTTCTAATTACCCCATTCATGTATATACACGAATAAACAGGATGTGCCTGCCTATCAACCTCTAGATCAGTTTAATTCAAAATGTTATACAAGATTTGTTTCGATTTCTTGCATAAAATTTTAGATTGTATTTTCATTTAATAACTAGCAGTACCCATAAACATAACATCTAAGATGAAAACTTAGCTTTAAACTTAAGTCTAGACTTTACCCGATATGACATGGCCGTGTCACATAACATCAAACATAAAAATATATTTGGAAATCATCAAAATTAACAACAAATTTTTTAAAGCTAAACTTTGTTACACTGTCATTTGATGTCTTGTGTGATTCTAAATTTTTCAGTAGCTTTTTTGCTAGCTTTAAGCCATTGCTGCCGTTGGCCTCACTTTCGACCATTTCGCTAAAACTTGGCGATAAACTAATTTATTGGCGAAAATGGCTGTATATCAAAACTGTTGAAGATTCATTAAAAATATACCATAGAAAAGCTGTTTTCAAATTTTAAAATATGCAAATAACTCATTGTACCCATTGTTCAACACTTCTTTATCAAACCTGTGTAATCTGATATGAAAATGAAATTCTGTTTACTTCATAATATTTCTTTCTAAGTTAAATTGGACTTAACCTTCCTGATACTAAGATAAAAATATTTTTATCGGATGTAACTCTAGAAAGGTGCCACATAAGGTTGTCCATGGACTTCAATATACTTAAACATTTCCCAATAATTTCCATGCAAAATAGTATAAATATCTACAATATCAATTCGTTTTGGAAGACGTAATGAGTTTTGAATCTCTGTTTAAAATCAGACTTAAACAAAGAAATATATCGCATATAATATCACAACTCTTGTATTTTCAGCATGTGTGGATAAATGCAACGCACAAGTACTGTTGTTTTAACGCATGCGAGATTCGTGGTTGGAAAATAATTAAAATAGCAATTATAAAACTTTTTTTATTTGGATATGGTTTCAATACACTAAACCCATCTCCAATAATTATTCTACAAAATAGTATAAATATCTCCAATATCAGTTAAGTATTTCTCGAATTATTCTCTTTCAAACATGCAAAGGCTTTCAGGAGTCTTCATTTTATACTATGTATAGATGAATGAAATCTTATCTATCAAAATTAATTAATTTGTGAATTATCAGATAAATAGACGCATTAGAAAATTCGGGGAAAGTTGAAATTTTTGAGATTCGCAAAATCCAGAGGAAGAATTCTTCGTCGAAAACAGTTTTCACTGGTTTACTTGTGAATCTTCAAAACACAATTTTGGAATTATACATTTTGATTGGAAGCATGTTTACCAGTAGGAGTGTCACTCTGGAATTTTTCTGTATTCTCTCTAATATGTCTGTTTGTGAATTATTAACTTCATGCTATTGGCGAAAAAAGTTATGAAAAAAATTACAGGGTTCGAGTTTCCAAAGGGTTTTTGGTAATTAATCTCTTAGATGCGATTAATTCACAACAACATTGAATATGCATTAGAACCTTGTTTTCCAACATTTAAACCATAATTTGAGATAATTGCAATTGCAGAATCAAAATTACATACAAATTTCATATATTTAAGCCGCGGCGTTTTTGAATGACCGCCCTTACATGCTTGAGAAAGTATAGATAATCCTGCAGATTTACTTCTGGATTTGTTGGACGTGAGAAATACGTTAGATTTTAAATCTTTGTATCCATCTAATTTTCTCAGTTTTGTAATTTCGTGTTAATTTATATTTGGGTAGCTGGACAGATGGATTTATTCTCAATAGATTTATTTCGAAGCGTGAAAGAATTTCACAAATTGGCTGTAAAAACAATATACCAAATTTCTTACATTTTTCTCAAAGTCTTCATGAATTATTTCGTTCATAAAATGATAAAAACAACTGTGTTCACAAACTGTACCTTTTTAGATAGGGAAATTTAAAGTGTGGAAATTCGTCTATTTCGGCATCGAATTCATTGATAATTAAATTTTTGGGGGTATAAATCTTTTTGTAAATTAGTATATCTTTAAGAGATACATAGATTAAATATGGCCTATAAGTTAAATAGTTAAAGAATATTTTCTTATAAATCATTGAATTAAATGTATCTAACGGTTAAACATTTAGTCAATAACTTTGCAAATTCAAACACGATAACTCAAAAGCACATCTATTTCCTAACTATACTTAGTTTCTTAATTTTAGCAGCTGATGTAAAGGTCTTTATTTAATTAAGAAGAAATTTATCAATACCAAATTCATCTTCCAGCCTTACTTTCTCAAGTATGAAAACGTGATAACCCAAAAAATTCAATGAAAATTGATATAGGATTTTGTTACTAAAATGTTCAAATTTTTGTTTGAATCGATAAAAAAAGCAGTTAAAACGTATGTTTTTTCCCTTTTATTGTACTAAAAATTATACCAATCTTATTCGCGGAGTTCTGAAAATGGAAATTTAAAAACTCGTGTAGTTTATGGCATTGTCCAAAGTCTTTAGTAGGAGTATAGACAGGAGAGGCTAGTTTTGTTTGAGAGTGTACTATAATGTACACATATTCCATGATGACTGATATATTTTACAAACAGAATGAACTCCATCACTTTAAACATTATAAATACAACAAATTAGAATTTACAGTTTGTAATTGCATACAATTTACCGAATTCGTTTAAATACGAGAGTAACTTTTCAGTTATAAATGAACTTTAAATTATTGTCCTATACTGCTTAAGTTTCATTCAATATAAAATATTGTAAACAAGCAATATATTTCAAGATTACTTAAATTCTCTGAACTATTTCATTTCTCCATATAGAATTATTTTTATTCTTTATTCTATATTACTATTAGAGCTATAAAACCAGTATATTTAAAAATAAAATAGGTATGATAGTGAATAATTATTGATAAAAGCATATAAATTTTTAATCTTCTTACAAAGGAATTCCACAGACATTAAAAAAGTCCGTTTCTGGGAATATTTCTGAGTGAAATGTTTACTTAAAACTTAAATTCGCCAATTCAAAGAATTTTGCAAAAGCCATTAAATAGCTTCAATTTTAAATTAATCGCAAATAATCTACAAAATTGAAAAAAAAATATTCCTTTAGATTCTTTTCTGGGTAATGTATTCCTGGAAATAAACGAAAACATCATCTTTCCTTGAAATGCAGATTAAAACTTTTCATATTTGTTTCTAATATTTCAGAAGGGAAAAACATTAATCTTTTTAAAGGGGAAAAGAAAAAAAAAACATGAATTTTCAATTATTCAAATGAAAAGAAAACAGATACTTTCTTTAAGTTTTCCATTAATATATAATGAATCCTCTGTTGTTTACAAGATTTTGATATCAATAAATATTTTCTCCAAATAGGTAATCACGTTTGTGCAAGAATGGGATTTGACTGCTGGATGTGTCATTCAAGATGATATTAAGTGTTTTATCTGAAGGTTATTTTACTGAAAAAAAAAATCATTGAAACACGACTTCTGGTGATGAAATTTTCTTTCAATAAATACTCTATTTAATTTCTTTGAGTATTTTGTTCATTTCGGTTTCGATTGTCTTCAATGGAGCAATAATATTTCTATTAGCATAGTATTTGATTGGTTCCACATTTAATTCTTTTGAAAATGAAATTGCATTGCTTGTAATAAACAACAATATAAATACAGATAATGGGATGAAAAATTCAAAACGAGGACTAGTTTCCAATTTAAACAATTCTGAAATGACAATATATTTTATATGACTACAATAGGATAAAAAATCCTGAGAAAGGATTTTAGATATATTTTTCAATGGTTATAATAATTAACATCTTATACTGGCATAACAAAACTCGTACTCAATATAAAACTTTAAAATATTTTTTTAAAATTATTCAGGATAGCGCTAATGATAATATCAAGGATTTAGATTTTCCCTTAAAAGTTATGTACGTTTTTAAATTATTTGAAAGCCAAATTGGAAAAACAAATGTCGAATATTAGTATGAACCATATAAATCGATTTCTGGTTAATAAATATTATAAAGAGAATGGCTAAGAAGAGAAGGCTTGCTAATGTAAAACTTACTTTTATTCAAAAGAAAAAAAGGAGGGGAGGGGGGGGGGGTTTGGAGGTTTAATTTTTAGAATCTTCTAATAACACTTGAAATGCAAAAATATCTTATTGTTTGACTTAGCTTTTAATAATATTGCTTAAAAATTGAAGCCCGACTTTTAATAATGTTTGAATAGTCTCAAGCTTTTACTTTGTAGCGATATAAAGTTTAATTATATATCAACGTCAATAATTAATATTATTTAATAATTTTTAATTATTCTTATTTCATATTTAATAGTGTAAATTATTCATAATTTATAATTATTTTTATTTTATATCATAAATTAACATATTATTATCAGCTTCAATATTTAATTGGTTTAATAAACATTTTCCTGTTCTATGATTTGATTAAAGATATCTTGTATATTTATGAAGCAAATACAAATAAAATGATGAAGAAGAAACAGATTTCTACAAAAACAGAGATAAAAACGTTAGTCATGAAAAACAGAATACATTGTGTGACGAACACAATAGATTATTTATGGAAATAAATGTTTTAAATGCTCTCTGAGGAAAAAATTTGATCCATTGAGAAATTGTTCATAGTTCTATTACGCATTAAGGGAAGATAAATGTTTGTATTATATTATTATCTTCAATTCTATTATTTTTATAAAAATTAAACGGAAAAAATAATCATATATTTATAAAAGCCACTTGCTATAAATAATGCATTTTAAAGTTTAATTTACTGCATGTATTTTAGCACATGAAGTGTATTATAAAATTATAAAAAATGAACTACATCTAGTAACGTATTTCTATATTATTTTTAGATGTACATTTTGAACAGAAATCATACAGTGTGATAAAAGACTCAAACTAGAATTCCCAACCTGTCATGAAAGCCACACTAATCATATTTCATATTGTTTTTGGACGCACAATTTGTTCATTCAAATTTTAAATGATTTTTAATACGAATTTAAAACAGTGCAATTTCAAACATTTCATTCTAATATCTATTATTTCAGTATCCATATATTTATCCATATATATATCCATAGATATTTTTTGGGCATTTCATGCAATAGAAGAATATAGGTTTCAGTTAGAATGAAGATAAGATTGTAAGTTTATTTTTGACAAAAAGTCCAAGTTCTTAAAGTATTTTATTATATATAAAAGAAAATAAAGAGCATTAGATAAAATATTCTTGTGTAATAAAATAATACTTCAATGTAAATAAAATTTTGAAAAAAATATTTTATTTTAAAGCCTGTCAGGGATTTTTTTGGATCATTTTCATCAAAAACAAAGTAGAAAAAAAATTTGAAGGAAAACAAATAAAAAAGAAAGGAAAAGGTCAAGAGACACATGTTTTATTCATTAAATAAGAATCTAAAGGCATAATGAAAGTTTACCCACATTGTTTGTATAAGAAAAGACCCAATAGGAAATGTGTGCTAGTTTTTTTTATGGACAGATTTGGCGGAATTCTTAATCAATTTCGCTTTTGTCCCTAATAATTAATTTTTGACACACACGAATTCACTTTTAGATTAAAGGCAGAACAAAAAGAAAACAATATTTTGGAGTTGAAAGCAAAAGATGTTCAAGTAAAATTTTGAAAAAATATTTTATTTAAAAGCCTGTCAGGTATTTTTTTTTGTATCACTTTCTTCAAAACCAAAATCCAAAAAAAAATTGAAGAAAAAGGTCAAGAGACACAGGTTTTACTCATTAAATAAGAATCTAAAGACATAATGAAATTTTACCCACATTGTTTGGATAAGAAAAGACCCAATAGGAAAGGTGTGTTAGTTTATATAAATATATATAGTTACGAACATGTAGTTTTGCTTTCCCGCTCTGATACTGTCATCGTAAGAAAGAGAGATTTACAGTAATATGTATTGGATAGTGAATAGGTGTGACGTCAGAGGTCAAAAGGCTTGGCGACAAACTTGGCGAATATTTGGCGAATTTTGCGACAAAATGGAAAGTACCCGAAACATTGAGAATTTTCCAAATCCGTCCATTAGGAGCCGCGATTCATCCAGAATGCTCCTGATTGGTAAAGAAGATGTTAGCCCCGTCTCCCGCAGGTATATATATAAGCAGCCAGTCTGTAGAGAGGTGTGAATCAAGCGAGAAGCAGCGGAGTTGAAGAAAAAGGAAAGGAGGAGACCTGAAGAAGAATCAAAGAAACCGAAGCTGAACGGTCTGGTGTTCACCGAAGAAGACAAGTAACGTGGCGGAATTAATCTAGAAGACCTAGAGAGAGAGGTCTTGAATTGATTAGTCCTGAACGGAGAACTTCTGATCTCTGGGTGGCATTTCCTGACGAAGCCTGTGTCGTGTGCCGTAGTCCGCTGTGTCGTCGTCGGGAACGGAGCTGTACAGAACTGAAAAGTAGTCCCGTTGTGCGAAGCAATGAGTCGGCAGCAAAGGCAAGAATAGACAGATGAATAGTTTCAGTCTGTTCTGGAGAGACCTATCCGAGCGTAGAAAAG
>JAPMOQ010016357.1:0-13174 GCA_026543055.1 Argiope trifasciata
ATTTTCAGAAATTCTTCGTCATTCTTTGACCTTGATTTTCGTCCTATTAGATACTCTTTCTTTCAATTCTTGTCCACGTATATATGAAAATATATTTTTTTTAAATTCAGGCCGTGAGTAATCCGAGTTTATTTTATTGCTAAATGTACAAATCCCCTTCTTTCATCCTTTCTCTCACTTTTAGTTTGGTGAATTAAACCCATCCTAACGCATGAGCAAAGGCGCGAAGGGTTTTAGAATTCATTGTCAAACAATACGTAATACAGAGGAAGCATAGAAATCGTCAAAAAATTCGAACTCCAGATTTTAACGAAACTACACGTCTCTGAATTCAAAAAGCACATTTTTGGAAAAACTTCCATCAGTCTGACTGCGACAAATATAACTGAAAAACGTTTTGATCTAGATTAATGAAATTCGGGAACGGCCTTTGTACCAATTTTATAGATTTATATCCGAATTTTAGCAAAATTCGCTCAGAGGAAAGCTGTTTGCCTGGTTGTTCGATTATAGATTATCGCGATAGCTAGAATAAGAAGAGATAAATAAAATATGATACACAAAATTAAAATCTATAGCTTATCAAATTTTGAGCTAAATCTAACAAGGGATTGAATATATGTCCGTCTGTACTTTTAAAAGCATGCAAAAGCAATAACTCAAAGACACAATGCCTTAAAACATATCAAATCTAGTATTTGATTTTTGTCGGATTTTTTCTATTGGTTGGAAAAAAAAACACCAAAAATGCAAATTCTATTAACCGCAATCCAGAGATTAACACCAAAAAACTCTCCAAGTATGACCCGATGGATTCAATAAAAATGATAAATTCAAGTCAAAGATTAATATTATTCAACAACTGAATGTCAATCATTGCAAGGTTTCGCCAATCTTTGACCTTGATTTTTTCCATATTTTTTGTTAATTTCGGACCATAATTTTTCATTAATTTTTTTATACGTGTGTGAGTGTCGTATTATTCATAACCTTACTATTTTTTTACTAAAAATAGTACGCCGGCCTTGATATTTGAGTACAAATGAATTCTGTAATTAGAAAACATAACGAACTACTTTGAATTTCCATCGCTTGTATGGTTAGTTCAAGTGGCAAAAAAGATTTTAGGAGTGGCACAAAAAATATTTTATATAATATCATTAAATGCGATCGAGATTACCTGCCATTGTTAATCTTAAAATATTTTCAAAAAAATTCAATAAGAAAAGTGCTGTTTTAACATAAAAATTATTATATTGTAAAAAAGTGAATTACTAAATTTTAAGAACAGAAATTGTCTATTTATTCATCAAAAATGTTTAAAGTGCTTTATTATTACTCAGAAAATGTTTGCTACAGTGATGTGCTTTAACCTAAGTCTTATGCTTCCCAGGTCCATAAATTATCGGATTATTCAATAAAAACTTCTTTCATATCGCCTTCCACCCCCATTTTGACTAAATAAGCACACCCTGAAGCATGCGTAAAAGTGTGGAGGGTTTTCGAATCCAAAAACAAACAACACTAACAGCATTTATAGTTTTGTACAAAATCTTCAGTTTTATACAGGAAAAACACCACTTTTATTGGGATGTGTGCGAGAAAGTTTTAAGGAGACAACACCGGCTAGCTCATTTAAGAAATGCACAGATACTTTTGCTTTCTCTAACTTACTGCTTACTCAAACATTGAGAAAGAGTAACCGTCAAAGAATTTCGAAAACGATATTTTGATGAATCTCTGCGTTTTAGATCACCCTGAGTTTTAAAAAAAATTCGGAAAATGTTTTTGTAACAAGCTTAACTCAAAAACGATCCGAACCAGACAGTTGAAATTTGGTATATGACTTTAACACCAAATTTTCAAATTTCTGTTAAATTTGGAGTAAATTCTGTTTGGAGGAGGTCCATCTGTCCGGCTGTTCGAATACAAGTTTACACGACAGCTACAAAACGAAGGTAGTTAGATAAATAAAATTCATTGCACATATTTAACACTTATAATCTATACACCTCTCAAATTTTGTGCAAAATCTAACAACGAGTTGACTGACTGCCGGTCTGTATTTTCAAAAACTAGTAAAATAAAAACTAGTAATTCAAAAACACAGTGACTTAAATATATTGAATTCAGTATGGGAATTTGTGACTACAAGTTCAATTTTGTGTTAATTTGTTGTTTCAGTAGGTTGATAAAAACATGTCTAAAACACAAATTCAATTTTGTATATTATTAACCGAACACCAAGGTCAATCGCCAAATAACTCGCCAAGCATCATACAATAGATTCAGTAATTATAAATTCATGCAAGAAAGTTCATACTTCATAACTAACGAATGCAAGTACCACATAAGGCGTTCTCTTGCATGATAAATTTACTAGAGAATATACGAGAAAGTTTTGGGAGACCAATCCCACTGTTTTCTTTTGTGATTGCTGTATTATATGCTATCAAACAAAATCAACTTCAACATATTAATTTTTTTCAAAAGCCTTTATATGCTGACTCAGAATTCTTCATTAATTTTTAAGTGTGATAAAACACTATAAAAATTCCTTTAGATTTCTATTTTAAGACTTTCTATCAGATTAAAACTTTATCTTTAAAAGAAAAACATGCAATGGAAAAGAAATACCTTCCCAAACCTTTATTTTTTAAAAGTAGCATTTACATAATGCAGTTCGCAAAGAAACGTTCTTTTTCATCTTTTATTTCTAGATTGTTTCATTGAATTTACTTTTTTTTTTACTTATGCAAAAAATTCAATCGGTCGCTCACGAAAAATTGAAAATGCCACAGTAAAATAGGCAAAAACCGAAAATATTTTCAGCTAAGATTAAAAGAAAACGAATAAATAAAAACAAAGCTCTTTCCACAAATTGTATCTAAAGTAAAAAACAGTTTTTTTACCTATGACTTCCTCTAGGCAATTCGTGTTATTTTCTTTTCTATTCCTTTAAATTTTCCAACAATTCAGTTTTTATTTTTTTTATTTTCATTTCTAAACTTACATAAACACTTTTTTATTATGGATTTTTTTTTTCATTTTACATTTTTAAAAATTTTAATGACATTTCCTTTCATTTATAAATTGATTACATAACTATACTGAATATTTTGTTTAGCATGCAAATGAAAATCTTTTTTTAAAAAAACTGACTTTCATTGAAAAAAGATGTTGAAAAATCTTACAAATCCTTTTTTAATACGAAAACTCTAATGTTGAGTTCAGAAAAGGAAATATTCTCAAATGTTTTTATCTATAGTGTCTCAATAGAAAGAAAATTCTGATTCACTGATCATTCTGCAGCAGATAATTACTAAGAGTTAATAAATTATAAGGCTTAATCTATATCTATACTTATAATAAAGCTCAATGTGTGTGTGTGTGTGTGCGTGTGTGTGTGTGTGTGTTGGCGCTCTACAGGCCAGACCGTTGGACCTACAGCTACCAAATTTGGTACATGTATACCTTGGAGGTCGGGAATGTGCACCTCGGAGCCCTTTTTTCGAATTTTTAATTAGAATTTGAATTAATTAAAATTTAAGCGAAATTTCGACGTTTTTCCGCTATAACTTCCGAAAATATTATCGGATAAACATGATTTTAACATCAATTTAAAGATTAAAAAATTAGCTTTCTATTAGTATCAGTATTTTAACATTTAACTTAAGCTTCTATTTGTAATGAATTTTTAAAGAAGCATCAACTATATTTTTCAACAATATATTTCGGACAAAACAATAAAATTTAATCTGCAGGAGCACGTTACGAGTGGAAGGGGAAAAATTATCTTTTATCAATAGGTTGCCATCAGATAGATAAAAACTCAAATTAAAAAAAATAAATAATTATTGCAAATTAAACATTTAAAAATGCAATTTTCAGCACGTGTCTGCATGAAATGAAATAAATCTGAAATATGTTTTTTCTTTTTAAAAAAAAGAAAATGCAAAGAATTTTTTGTGACTTTTACAATATTATTAATTAAATAAATCAGCTTTGTTTAATGATAGAAATACATCTATAAAAAAGTCTAAATGAAGTAAATAGCTGCATAGTATGTAGCACGAGTCTATAAATGCTTTAAAAAAATGAAGAGTATTTAGCATTTAATTAAAAAGAGATAAACTTGTGACATCAGTGTTTTAATGTATAACTCAAGCTTCTATTTTTAACGAATTTTTAAAGAAATATTTTAACCATGTTTTTTTTACCACGTGACTGGATAAAATAAAAGAATGCCGGAAATTCAAATAAAAAAATTACCATCACAAAATAAATTTAAAGAAATGCAACTTTTAGCACGTGACAGGATAAAATAACATAAATATAAAATGAGATATCTTCTAAAAAATAAATGCAAGGCAATGGATTCTATGATCGTTTGCAATATCTATATCATTAATTCCATAAATTATCTTTATTTACAGTAAACCTGATTGAATTTAGACAGGATATGCATTGAAATCCCGACTTAATGGCATATTTCTATAATCGTTTGTAATATCTGTATCACTAATTCAATAATTTTTCCCCTTTTTCGCTTTCTTTAAAAAACATATTTAACATTTTGGTAACATCACCGAAAAAAACATTTTTAATATTTTGGAAGCATAATCGATAAATTGTTAGAGCATTAAACTCAAAAAGTTTTTTCGAATAAAGTTACCGACTCTTTAACTACTAATAACTGAATCTTTTAACTTTAACTATTTCTTAAATTTTGGCTAATGAATATGTGATTTAATTGAAAATTTTAGAACGCATTACTCATGGCGAACCAGCTGGTCGCCAAAGGCGGCTAGTATTTAATAAAGTTTAAATAATTATTTAAGGCATCCGACTACGTTCGCAGGAAAATGTTTGAAAAATTGGATTTTTTAAAAACTATTTATGGTTTTTAGTTGTATTATTAATTATATACGCTTTGAATACAAAAAAACTATGGTTTTTGTTAATTATAATGCAAAATACTATAAATACAAAAATTATTTGAAAATATAATATATTGTGAAAACTAGGAAAATTTGTTGTAAATTTTAATGAAATTTTACCGAAATGGTTAACACTCTACACAAAATGGTAATGCAGCAATCCTATTTTTCTTTGTGCACAAGTTATAGAATATAATGAAGAATGAAATAAACCAAACTCTAAGAAAAATGTTGTGATGCAAAGATGTTACGGGTAAAAATATACGTATATATGCATTTTTTCCCTAAATTCACAACTTAATTTTTCTAAAAACACCTATAAATAAAAAAGTATTCCACCGACAATAAACTTTTTGGTTCATTTCATTGCCCATATCATTTAAAACACATGCTGGTATTTTTATGTAAATACTTCAATTAGATTTTCGGATATCCTGTTAACGGAGGAGAATTCTTACGAAAATTAGTCTTGGGAAAACGGAATATTAAAGGCAAATTTTAGCTGAAAAATAGGTTTTGTTTAAATTCCCGCGGATGAGAGATCAGGTCATCATTTTCCCAGAAAAGATAGACTGTTATGGAAAGAGGAAAGTCTGAACCGAAAGAAATAACAATTAAAAAAACATTCACCATCAAAATTCTTTAATGACGTCAATAACCAGTATTTTTAACGTAGTCGGATACCTTAAAGGGGTTAAAAGGATGCAACACTCTATATATAAGATATATATTCTGACTGAGGCTAAATGCTAATTTCTAAATCATTAGCAATAGAAATATGCATCCATTATGAAAAACGAATAATATTAAAAAAAATTAATTCAATTCCTGCTTTTTCTTTTGTCAACTTGGCTTCGAATCTGGCGACTTTGGAGACCAAATGGAAATTACTGGAAAAGTTTAATTAATGTATCCGACTACATTAAAAGCACTGGTTATTGACCACATTCGTGAATTATTTCTTTAAGTTCAGGCTCTTCTCTTTTCAAAACAATTTATCTTTCCTAGGAAAAGGAAAACCTGATCAATCTTAAAAATTTTATTTTTCAACTAAAATTTGTCTTTTACTTCAATTTTTACAAAACTCTACCGTTAATATGGTATCTCAAAAAGTATTAAAGGTATTTACATAAAGCTTTCAGAGAATGTTTTAAATAATATGGAAAATGAAATGAACCAAAAGGTTTATGGTTGGTGGAATGCTTTTTCGTTTATAGATGTTTTTAGAAAAAGTAAGCTGTGAATTTATGTAAAAGATGCATATATGCGTATATATTTACTCTTGACTTCTTTGAATTTGAAAATGTTTTCTTAGATTTTGGTTCATTTCGTTCATCATTATATTCTAAAATTTGTGTACAAAGAAAAATTGGATTGCTGCATTACAGTTTTGTGTAGGGGTGTTACCCGTTTCGGTTAAATTTCTTTAAAACTTACTACAAATATTCCAATTTCTCAAAATATATTATATTTTCAAATAATTTTTTGTATATATAGTGTTTATAATTCACAACACATCTAAAAATCATAAATAGTTTTTTTAATCCACTTTTTTTTTTTTAATCCTTTCAACGTAGTCGGATATCTTAATGAATTGATATTTGAAAAAAACTGTATTAGCGTCAAAGGCGTGATTTCACAAATATGGAAAACCTATTAAAAATCTATTTAATAGTTGATAAGGATTAGTAAAAACCGATAGAGGAATGTGTTAATGAAAGATTTGAATTAAACTCCTTTTTTTTAAATTGTTACATTTTAATTGAATCGCAGAGTACACAGAATAGGATATATGGAATAACCTACAGGGCAAACGGCTGCCACAGCTTTGCTGGAACTCTTGCCGAAATTTTCCCTGGCCATTTTACATAAATGTAGCTGAATTTCGTTGATGCTGAGTTGAATTTCCGTGCGCACGTGCTTGTGAGCTTGTTGGTACAGACTTTGACTTCAAATATGCCCATAAATAGAAATCCAATGATGTTAAATCACATGATACGGGGAGTCAATTCTCAAATTTTCGGTGACCACAAGGCATTAATTTTGAAATATTGTTTAACAATAAAAACACATCACTCTATCGGTAACGTTCCCTTTTTATTAACCCTAAACTATCAACTCTCAAATGGTTTTTTAAGAGGGTCGTCAATACTTTACTGCACGAATGGGGAAAATTTCAAATCTTGAGTTAACTTTGGAACACTCTTTATACCATAATTAATGAGCAGAAAGAACATCATTTCCTTTAATTATTTAAATGATATTTTCGTGAGAAAATATTTTCTTTAAAGAAACTTCTTACTTCGAGGAATTAATATTATGCTATTAGACTAAACACTATTCCATTTAAATTAAGCTTTTAACCTCAAACGAAATTCTTTATCTCAATCTTTTTTCAGCAAATTTAATTTGATCATTCATTAAGAACAGAAAAAAGAAAGAAAGGGATGTATTCGCATTTCCTAAGAACATAAGTTCCATTTCGAATCCATCAATGGGAACAAGAGAAACAAAACTTTAAAAAAAAATCACCTCAGAAGACATTACGGCTACAGTTACATTCCAGTTCGCGTGTCTGCCGTAACTGAAAAAGGATTGGTAGAACATCGTTCAATGGAAGAGAACCGTACTTTTGTCTTAAACAATTGCCCCGAAAGCGAAAGAGCGGCTAAAATTAGATTAAAATAAAGGACGAAGGATTCCGGAGATGGTAAAGAGTGCTTAAATCAATCAGAAGACATTGCCGACGGGGGGAAAAATTACAGTTTTATCAGACTTAATGCAGTGCCACTTTTCAGAGAAGAGTTTTAAAATAATGGAATTGAAAAAAATATGGAATTTGCTTGTTAAAATAGCTTTTTCTGTGTTTCAGGAAAATTATTCCTGTTGTTTGATGCATTTAAATATTTGAAGTGACTCAAGATTATATGCAAATCGACCAGAGGGCACCACAAATACATAGATGGGAGATTGTAAGATAAACAAGTACTTTTTTCCTTTTCTGATGGATGTAGCAATAGTGTTGTGTCGAGCTGCCTAAACTCCAATGTACATCATATGATTCAGATTGTATTATAGCCATTGGCGATGGCGAGGATTGAACTCGCAATCATAGGGTCGTAGCCAAATAACATGTCCACAAGACAAAAGTGATCAGTCAGTTTTGAGGTTGTTATCTGAGGGTTGCAGATTTGAGGGCCAATTCCACCCTAGAACCGGCGTGTAAGCTGGTCTGGTCCACGTTAAATCTGTCGGGACCAAACATCCTTCCTCTGGTGTGGTTTGGAAGTTTGGAGAGGGGGTGTCAACTCAGATGTCGTCTTCGTTATCTGACTGCGGTTCAAAATTACGAGGTCCATCTCAAAATAGCCTTAGAGTTCCTTCAAAGTGGCATGTTAATATAACAAAAAAAAATCTGAAAAAAATTACGAAATTTGGTTTTTTATAGTCTTTTAGCGATGCTAACTACATTTAATAAAATAATTTTGACTTACTATCGTAGATAAGAAGTTAACTGATTTTCAGGAGCGGGACTCGAAGCATTGAATATCAGTTACTATTTTAAATAATTTCAGCTCATTTCAATGGCCGCCATGAAGAAGATCCAGCATTCGAAATGTAAAAGCATACCTGAATTGATATTGACTGGCTTTGATGCCTTGATCGTATCGCTTTCATAGATAGAATCCTAAGTATCAGATGGATAAAATAATAAAAATCTAAGCTCACAACTTGGACAATTTTCATCACAGAAGACAAGATTTTTTTAAATGTTTGTGTGTCAAATATAACTTTTAAATTTTTATTTACTAAATATATGAGTTTAAAGTTTTAGTAAATATGACAGTAGGCTCTATAAAAAATTTAGAACTCGGAATTGTTCCATCAATCTAATTATGAATGAATGAATGATTTGGAATCTTAACATTTTCAGTCATTTGGCTTAGTATTAGTAATAAATGCATTCTCAAAAATGGAATCAAACTTATTTATTTGTGAATATATATTCTCTCAAAACAAATAATACTCGGAAGGCTCAAAAATTCTAGATTTCTACGATGTTTACATGGTTCGAAAACCATCATTTAGGGGGGGGGGGAGCGAAAATATTGATACATTTATGGGTAAAATATAACGGGTTTTATTTTAAAAAAATTAGTAAATTTAATGCTTCTTTTCTTCAAAGGCTTATTTTAAGAATAATAAATTTGCATCTTAAAAGGAATTTTAATCAGTTTTTCATTCTTTAGATTTTTATAGTAAACAAATAAGACACAAAACTAGCTTTTTTTTTAAAGAATATTTTAGATTTGTATCTATGCCCATTAAATTAACTGTGTTGGTAGCAATATAAAAAAATAGGTTAAATGTTAGTATAAATTTTTTTTAAAACTTTTAACAGTTTTTGGAAAAAAGTAATATTTTAAATTTCGAATATATTGTGAACCATGAATTTGCTGTTCGAAACGGAATACACAATTATACTGAATGAATATTCTTAACAACATTTGTATGAATGATATAATTTTTGTTTCTTTTCCATCAAAATTTATTTTCAAGGAAGATTTTAATTAATCTGTATATTTTGCAGATACAATTCGATATCGTTTGCTCTTTAAATAAAATAATTTGTTCGTTTTGATTCGTATTTTTAAAATATAATAATACTAACTCGATTAAATTTATTTTATTAATCAAAAATCAAAATATATAATTAAAAAAAAATTTTAATTATTTATTATATTTCATTTATTTTTGGCAAGTTATTTAATATATTTTATGTGTAGAAATCTGACAATGTTGAAAAAAAAAAAAAAAAAAAAAAGTCGCCTACTTTTTTTTAATTGATGCATTCGATAAAGAATATTGTTTACTCGAAACTTGGAATATACTTTCCTAATACAATAGTCTGTTTCTTCTATATTATAACAACCATTAGACAACGACGGTCAATTTTTACCATAGAAAATTGTTACGCAAAATGTAAACAAAGTCACTGAAGTTAATGGCAAACATATCCGCTCCAGACAAAACAAATGTATGGTCAAATGGCATAGGCAGTGCTTTTATCATGCTTCTGTGATTCCGTTCGAAAACATACAATAATAACAACTCAATGCACCCTCGACAGACATAGTTGGATTACGAAAGCAGCGAATGAAATTAATAATTATCTAGAATTTTTTTTCATTTATTTGAATTATTCAAATCTTTATCCTCGACGATATATTTTAGTTTCGAACTGAAATTATTGCACAAATAAAAACTGAAAAACATAAAAATATATATATATATGACAAACAGATGCTTCGATAATATTATCATTGTTCAATTTTTGCTCAGTTATTAGTATATTTGAAACTTGGATCAAACAATCTTTACAATAAACTAAACAAAAGTAATTGATTTTTTTTAATCTATATCTGAACTATGCAATGCCTTTAATGTAATAGCTCATATTATTTTATATGCAAGGAATAAATACAACTATAAGATGGTTATCCAAACATGTAAGATTATCAAATATTTTAGATTAAAAAAATGTCCAAAAACCCCGAAATTCAGGTTTTACACATATTTCACGATTTATCCAAATTATTTCTTCTGAGAATTTCTGAACTCACGATATATCTTTGGAATATTGCGAAGTTTTTCCGTTTATTAGAGATTAGTCAGAAAAATGGAAATAAATATATAAAATGGAGATTCACGCAAATAAATATATCTGAGCTCTTAATATTATAATACGTTAAATTGTAGTATTAAGAGATTAGTTCTTGCTTCTCCCTTGACATACTTATAAAAAGTTTTCCTTACTTTATTTCGCTCTCGTATACTTATTTTGGATATTTTCTTGCTCTAAAATTCTTTACATCTAGGTATTTTATATTGACATCAAGCAAACATCCAAGTTCTACTACCCAGGTATCTGCTTAGATAGCATTTGTATGCCCAACTGTGAGATTTGATTTGAAGAAAACTAACTTATCTTTAATTTATAACTGTGGGATTTTTTCTTGAATATACATAAAATTGCTTCTCATTTTTTATGCTTAAATTTTTAACACGATTATTTTACGTATTTTTTTTAATCAGTGTTAAAAATAAAGATAAAAACACAATAACGTTTACTATTCTTATAAAAATATTACTGTTTTATATACATGTGACCAATTTATTGATATAAAATTTATATTTTATATTATTGTTGTTCCGAAATATCTTATGCAGGCAGTAGAATATAATTCAATATAAACGTTGTATGTAAAATATCAGAAACAAAATCAGTGTGCATATAAGCAAAAAAAAGCAACTTGATATTTTGTCTTTCAAATATTCAAAACTTTTGTCTGTTTTTAATTTAATTATTAAGAATTCTTACTTGCTTCATACATACTATAACAATTGCCACAAAATAAAACAAACAATAAAGTATGTTTGAATATAAATGTTCTTCTCTCTGAGTGGAGTACACGTTTGTTTTAATTCAGTTTGAAATTCTTTTGTCCAAGGCTGAATGAAATAATCAGATTAACTCTCTGGTATTTTTTAATCCGAGCAAATATTCGGCTTCTAATCTTATTAAATCTGTATCGTTAAAAGAATTTTCTTTTAATAAAAAAGAAAGAAAAATTTAGCAAACCTTTATTTTTTAACTGTTTTTCCCTAGAAGTAGGTAACATTTACATAATACAATTCCGCAACAAATGCAACTTTCGATTTTTTTTTTTTTTTGCCCTAGAATGTTCCATTGCCTTCATTTCTTTTGCAAGCACAAAATTTAATCAAGTCTTACAAAACGCCAAAATGATTCATGAAAACACACTAGAGTGAAAATAGTTTTTTGCCAAGATTAAAAGAAGATGAATAAAATAAAAATAGCTGAAATCTTCCCAATAGTTTCTCAAAATAAGCTTTTTTGTTTCGAATTTTCCGATGCAGTTTATATTATTTTCTTCTCGGGTCAATAAATTTTACTGCCAGTTCAACTTTCTTTACCTTAAAATGAAAATACATACAATTTTCCACCATTTGAAATTTTCGCTGAATTTCTCGCTGTTTTATTTTGTTGTTGTTGTTTTGAAAAAATTAATGCCTTATTTAAATTTTTTTAAAGCATGTTTAGGGAAAGTATTGTCTATCGATAGTCACTACTCATCCCCATCTTTTTATCAGCATTTGAATTCCACTTCAGAAAAACAACACGTCTTTTGAGGCTTTAAAAGAGTCGATCCAGTTTTTAGCATCTTCATAAGCACGGAAATGCTGCTCAGCCAGACCATGTACCATTAACCGGAACAAGTAGTAGTCGGAAGGGGCAACGTCTAGTATATACGGTGGGTGAGGTAGCACTTCCTACTTAAGGTATCCGACTACGTTCGAAAGAAAATTTTTGAAAAATTGTATTTTTTAAAAACTATTTAAAACTATAGTTTTTAGATGTGTCGTCAATTATAATATAAAATACTATAAACACAAAAAAAAAATATTTGAAAATATAATATATTTTGAAAAATAGGAAAATTGGCAGTAATTTTTAAAGATATTTTAACAAACACGGTTAACACACTACACAAAATTATAAAGCAGCAATCCTATTTTTCTTTGTACACAAGTTATGGAATATAATGACGAATGAAATGAACCAAAATCTAAGAAAAAGTTTGAAATGCAAAGAAGTTATGGGTAAAAATATACGTATATATGCATTTATTCCATAAATTCACAACTCAATTTTTCTAAAAACACGTATAAATGAAAAAGTACTTTACCAACAATAAAACTTTCGGTTCATTTCATTGCCCATATCAGTAAAAACACAAGTTGGAATTTTTATGCAAATACCTCTATTAGTTTATGAGTTATAAAGTTAACGGTGAAGAATTTGTAAGAAAATTAAAGTTTTTGAGAAAATTGAAGTGACAGACAAATTTTAGCTGAAAAAAAAGTGTGACTATGGATAGTAGTCAGTCCTTCCTTTTCCTAGAAAAGATAAACTGTTTTGAGTGAAGAAGCTGAAAGTATAAATTACAAGAAATAACAATAAAAAAACATTCACCAATGTGGTCGATAACCAGTGCTTTTAACATAGTCGGATACCTTAAGCGTTTACAAATACTTTTTTACTGATTTTGCAACGTGTGGCGGAGTGTTGTCATACTGCAGAATGACCTAGTCGGGTTTCTACTAGCATAACGGCCGTTTTTCTTTTAATACTCGGCTTAATATCTCCA
>JAPMOQ010016360.1:0-13110 GCA_026543055.1 Argiope trifasciata
AACATCAAATACAAAGATATATACAAACATCAAATACAAAGATATATACTACATCTATTTGAAAATTGGATTGGATTTATTGGTGTTGACGATTACTTTATCTTTATGTGTTTCAAAGAATGCAATAAACTAGCCATACACAAGAAAATCCAAGCAGTACTTTGTCTAGAATTCCCAGAAGGGCGCTAAAACTTTATCCGAAAAATACTGAAAACACTTTTTTTTAAATCCTGAAAAAGTTTTGGAAATAAGCTACATAGCTGTTGTCGATTTCGGAAGACTTGGTGAAGATACTACGGATTTTATTTTATTTACAGACTTTATTTCGGTCAATTTAATATATATAGGGCGCTCCAGAGAAACTTACTTATTTGAAAGGTCAATCAAAACAAAAGTATTACAGTTATTGTTTTAATTCTTTTTTTATTTGAGAACATAATGTGCCAGTTTTTTTTCACACAGTTTTAAATATGACATCAATTAAATCGGTTAATTGCGCAAACACTGTTTAAGTCGATTTTTGAAGTTTGTGTCCCCTCTTTGCAGCATATCGATTGGTATGTTGGCAATAACGTCGCGAATGTTGTTCTTGTGGTGAGCTACGGACCGTGGTCGATCGACGCGAACCAGGAATTTCAAAGGGAGCCTCGTCACTGAAAAAAACGACCGCGTCTTCAGGTAGGCTCTCAAGCATCATTTCACGGTCAACAAAATCCCGCTCAGTTCATTCTTGCTCAACAGCCAATTCATAGGGATGAAATGGAAGGTCTTGATGGAGAATTTGTCGAAAAGTGGTGTCAGAAATTCCCAGAGCAGCTGCGTGTTTGCGAGCCGAACGCAGAACTGACTGCCTGACTCTTTCGACATTTTCCGGAGTTCTGATGGTCCGTTGATGTCCCTTTCTGGGTGTAGTGACGCAAAATGAGTTCACCCACTACAGAATCGAATGATGGCCAGCTACGGGTATGTGAGGAGGGATACTAAAGCGAGGGTGAAAGACACGTTGCGTAACAATAAGTGAGTGACAGTTAGAAAAGAAGCTCTTGACGGCGAAAGCCCGCTGTACTCTAAACCAAAGCATGATGACAACTGACTAGAGGAAAAATCAAACTTGGAGACTTAACCCTCTAGTAGCGCTACCTATCACTCCTCTACCCAACCAACTCATCACTTGGAATTTTTTTATAATAAATATGTTACCCTAGAGCACCCTGTATATAATTTTTCATTTTATATATTTTTGAATTCCATCTCTTTTTAAAAAATCACCAAAACCTGTTTTTTTCCTATACTCCTGGAATTATTTTTAATTCTCAGATAATATGGATACTATTCGGTTAGACGAAAAAAAAAGGCGATTATTGAAAATTGAGTATCTTTTTATAAAAATCTGAAAAAAGTGCTCTGTTTCCCCAACAACAAGATTAAAGCAATTTCTCTTTTTTATTAGTGGCATATGCAAATTTTCATTTAAAAGCCACTGTCGTCAGTTTCACGCTTTCATAATCTCTAACAAACAGATTTCACATTCTTCAATTTACACATTTCACTTCTTTTTCTTCTTGTATACGGCCGGCCACCCCGCCACCACTGAACGAAGCAGCATCGGCAGGATTTGTTGTGGTCGACTGCTGAATAAGCATTGTAAAACCCTACATTGACCGATCCGTCAAACCAACATTCCTTTCGGGGAAGTTAAAAACGGTCTTTCTTCCCATCTGCACACTCTCAAGCAGTTGGAATGAAACTGTCCATCTTTAACCTCAATATTCTTCAGGGTTTTGAGAATAACCTGGTACCATCAGTACTGTACGAAAATCATTATTGACAATCTTCAGGCTTTTCCTCGGGCCGCGGTGGCCTGGGGTTAAGGTCTCGGCTTCGGAACCGGAGGGTTTCAGGTTCGAGACTCGATTCCACCGAAGAACCGTCGTGTGAGGGGGTCTCTTGCACGTTAAATCTGTCAAGCCAAACGTCCTCCCGTTGGTGTGGTGTGGAGAGGGGGTGCCAGTTCAAGTGTCCTCCTCGTCATCTGATCTTGGTTCAAAATTACGAGGTCTGTCGCAAAATAGCCCTCGTGTTGCTTTAAACGGGACGTTAATACAACTAAACTAAACAAACATGAGGCTTTTCCTCAACTCTCAGACCTCCATACATTCCATTAAATAGTGGTAAAACTTTTCCAGTTTCTCCACAAAGGGATTTATTTTCCCGCCTTCTTCCGAATCTTTGGAAATGTGCAGGTAATATCCCGTGTCCGGATATTGTTTAGATTCTAAGTGGATGGTATCTCCTTGTTTTAATTTCCGGAAGTCGAAAGTAACTCTTCCTTTTTTGGACCATCTGCCAAACCATAGTGGTTGTATTTCGTCTCTCCATTCCCCTTTTAAGACATCCCTTGATTTGGGGATAATAATAGCAACACTCTTTCTGTGTCGCCCATTTCGCATAGTGATCAGGCTTTTCATTACCGTACATTACAATGATACATTGTATCCTTCTCGATTCTACGATCTTCAGTATACACATTTCACTATTTTCAACATCTGACAACGTTCTCAATTCACATCCTTGATTGACGTCTTGAAGAGCGTACTCAAACCATAACTGCAGTCCTGATTTACATCCGTTGGATTTCATACGGGCTGTAGTAACCCCGGGCCTCTTTTATATTTATTTCAGTATATGCAACTTTGCTAGCACTTTCACCTTAATCTGTGTGACATAATTTCAAAATCTTAAGGTATCCGAGAACATTCGAAGGACAATTTTTGAAAACGGGGATTTTTTTAAAAAAAACATTGATTTTTAGTTATATTGTCTATTATTAATACTGTAAATAAAAAAAATTGTTCGAAATATAATGTATTTTAAGAAATAAGAATATTTGTAGTAAATTTTAATGGAATTCAACCAAAGCGGTTAAAACTGTACACAAAATGGTAATGCAGCCATCCTAATTTTCTTTGTGCTCAAATTATGGAATATAATGATGAATGTAATAAAACTAAAATCTAAAGAAACACTTGAAATGCAAAGAAGTTATGGATAAAAATAAGCATTTTGTCCATAAATTTTTGACTTAGTTTTTCAGAACACTTCTATAAATAAAAAAGTATTTCACCGACAATCAAACATTTGGTTCATTTCATTGCTCATATCATTTGGAAAACACGCTTAAATGTTTATGTAAATACTCCTGTTAGTTTTGGGGATATCGTGTTAACGGTGGAGAATTTTTATGAAAATCAAAGTTCTGAGAAAATGGAAGTTAAAGAGAAATTTATGATAAAAAATAGGTGACCCTGGACGATGGGTCAGGCCTTCCTTTTTCCCCAGAAAAGATCAACTGTTCTGGAAAGAGGAAACTCTGAACTACAAGAAAAAAATTTGTTCAATAAATTCCCTGTTGTGGTCGATTACTAGTGTGTTTGACATAGTCAATACCTTAATTTTGAAATTTTATCTACACTTATAATAAAGCTCAATGTGTGTGTGTGTGTTGGCGCTCTACAGGCCAGACCGTTGGACCTACAGCTATCAAATTTGGTACATGTATACCTTGGAGATCGGGAATGTACACCTCGGAGCCTTTTTTTTTCGAATTTTTTATTACAATTTGTATTAATTAAAATTTAAGCGAAATTTCGACGTTTTTCCGCTATCACTTCCGAAAATGTGATCGCACAAACATGATTTTAACATCAATTTAAAGATTAAAAAATTAGCTTTATAATGGTATCAGTGTTTTAATGTATAATTTAAGCTTCCGTTTTTAACGAATTTTTAAAGAAATATTTTAACCATGATTTTTTAGCACGTGACTGGATAAAATGAAAGAAAACAATGCCGGAAGTTCAAATAAAAAAACAACAATTATCATCGCAAAATAAATCTAAAGAAAAGCACCTTTCAGCACGTGACTGGATAAAATAAAAGAAATATAAAATGTGATATCTTCTAAAAAAATGAATGCAAAGAAAAGGTTTCTATCATCGTTTGCAATATCTAAATAATTAATTCAACAAATCTTTATTTACGGTAAATCTGATTGAATTTTGACAGGATATGCATTGAAATATATTTCTGTAATCGTTTGCAATATCTGTATCATTAATTCAATAATTTTTTCCATTGTAAAATGTGATAGTTTCTAAAAAAATAAATGCAAAGCCAAGGTTTCAATAATCGTTTGATACATCTAAATCATTTATTCAATAATTTTTTTTCCCTTTTTCGCTTTCTTTAAAAAACATTTAATATTTTGGCAACATCACCGAAAAAAACATTTTTAATATTTTGGAAGCATAACGGATAAATTATTAGAGCATTAAACTCAAAAAGTTTTTCCGAATAAAGTTACCGACTCTTTAACTACTACTAACTGAATCTTTTAACGATTTAATTGAAAATTTTAGAACGCATTACTCATGGCGAACCATCTGGTGGCCAAAGGCTGCTAGTTTAGAAATAATTGTTTATCTAGTCGACTTACTGGTTCACCGGAAATATTGAATTCCTGATTTCTTTCGAGAATTCTCCAAATGCGACAACTCTCCTAAAATAACTAAGAGTTACATTTTTTTTACCCCTTCAACAATTTCTCTCCCAATTGGGAATTTACATTCTTGCATTTTTTAACACATATTAAGGTATCCGACTGTATTAAAAACACAGGTTGTCGAATTGGCGATTTTAAAAAAATTCTTATTATTTTTTGTAGTTCAGACTTTTCTCATTCCAAATCTGCGTATCTTTTCTAAGAAAAGGAAGGAATGTCCTATCATCCAGGGTCACATATTTTTCAATTTTCAATAAAATTTGTCTTTCATTTCAGTTTTCTCAAAAATTTAATTTTCATGAAACTTTTTCACCGTTAACATGATATCTCAAAAACTAGAAGAGGTATTTACATAAACATTTCAGCGTGTGTTTTAAATGATGTGGGCAATGAAATAAACCAAAATTTTTATTGGTGGTGAAAAGCTTTTTTTCATTTTTTGGTCTTTATTGATGTTTTTAGAAAAATTAATTTGTGAATTTAATGGGAAAAAATGCATATATACGTATATTTTTACTTGTAACTTCTTTCCATCTGAAATATTTTTCTTAGATTTTGCTTCCTTTCATTCATCATTGTATTCTATAACATGTGTGCAAAGAAAAATAGAATTGCTGGATTGCCATTTTGTGTAGAAAGTAAACGTTTTTGGTTATATTTCATTAAAATGTACTACAAATTTTCTTATTTCTTAAAGTATATTCTATTTTCAAATAATTTTTTTGTATTTATAGAGTTTATAATTGACAATACATCTAAAAACCATAAATAGTTTCTAAAAAATCCAATTTTTCAAAATTTTTCTTCCGAACGTAGTAAATTTTTTTAAAAATTAAATAATTAAATTTTTTTTTTTATGATTTTGCACTGAGTTACTATAAAAATAGTATAATTTTGCGAAACAATATTTTATGAATAGTATTGGTATAAAATGAATTTCATTATAAATGTTTTTCCTTATTGCACTTGCCATTGGACAAGGCCGCTGTGACGTAGACAGCGATTTGAGTCAATAGGATGAGTATCTTGATCTTTCAGTTTCGCCATCTAGGGCCAAGAGTACGACTTTACCACTCATGCCTCACGACCCTTTTTACGGGTCGGACTTTCATTCAAGCATTTTCATTCCCTCAACCACAGATCGTCAGTTAGACCTGAATCTGAGGACGATAACTTCTGAACTAGCACCCTCAGTATTATTCCTCTCGATATGGAGGATTGACCGAGTCATGTGACAAAGTCAGATTTATACTTGCGTCAGTCACTACAACACACAGGGAATCTTCGGCTGTCAGACTCGAACTCGCAACGTGAAGACCTGATCACACGGCAAAATATCGTCCGCATTTTTCATCAGCAATTTTTCGTTTCTACACTTCAAGAACTGGTCAAGCCAGTTTTTCATCATCGTCAACTTTTTTAAACTAGCTTGAAAATGCCGACGATAGTCACGGAAATATTGTCCGCAAACGAAATTCAACCAATGATGTGGAGCTTCGATAATAACGTCACTTTTGTTGTTGTTTGTTGACGAAAAGTGCGGATGGTATTTCGCTGTGTGATAAGGCCTTAACGGACACGATCCAATTCCCTAACAAGTATGCTATTCCGGCCTACTCATTATAAGTAAAACCATTTATGGTTACCAATAAATTTTAAGGTATCCGACTAAGTTAAAAATACTGGTTACCGACAACGTTGGCAACTTTTATTATTATTATTTCTTGTAGTTCAGACTTTCCTCTTTCCAAAATACTTTAACTTTCCTGGGAAAAGGAAGGCCTGACCTATCATCCAGGGTCACAAATTTTTCAGCTAAAATTTGTCTTTAGTTTCAATTTTCTAAAATCTTTAATTTTCATAAAAATTCTCCTCCGTTAACATGATACCTCAAAGATTAATCGAGATATTAACGTAAAAATATCAGAGTGTGTTTTAAATTATATAGACAATGAATGGATCCAAAAGTTTTATTTTTTTACAATTTAGCGTGGAGTGTTAACCACTTTGTTCAAACTTCATTAATATTTACTACCAATTTTTATATTTCTCAAATTATGTAATATTTTCATATATATATACATATATATATATATATATATATATATATGTATGTATGTATGTATGTATGTATTTATGGTATTTTGTATAATAATTGACAATACATCTAAAAAATATAGTTTTAAGGAGTTTTTAAAAATTCCAAATAAAAAATCCAATTTATTTTTCCTTCGAAAGTAGTTGGATACCTTAAAGCGAAAATATTCATAAAATTAACATTAATGAAATTTCAAATGCTAGTATTGCTATTCCGTATGCTTTTTAAATGCTAGTATTGCTATTCCGTTTTCTGAAAACAATTCAATATTATTCTGGTTTAAATTTGCAAAAAATTATCACTCATTTGGAAGAATTAAAGATGGAAAACGGGCAGTTGTTTATATGCTTTTTGTTCAACCACCTCCGTCATATGTTCTATGATCCTCTCTTTAGAACAAACTGTTACTATTTTAAGGAATTTATAACCGGCGAGGAATTTTCTGAAACTTGTTTGATTTTTTAATGGAATGGAAGTACAATTCAAGGTATCCGACTACGTTAGAAACACTAGTTATTAACCACATTGGCGATTTTATTATCAATATCATTTCTTGTAGACCAGACTTTCACCTTCCCAATACGGTTTATCTTTTCTGAAAAAAAAAAGAAGACTTGACCTTTCATCCAGGGTCACATATTTTTCAACTTAAATGTATATTTAACTTCAATTTTTTCAAAACTTTAATTTTCATAAAAATTCTGTTTTCTTTCTGCGCGTGTTTTAAATAATATGTTTTTTTAATACAAGTTTTTTTTGTTGTTGAAATAATTTTTCACTTATGGGTCTTTTTAGAAAAATTAAGTTGTGATTTAAAAGTAAAAAATACATATATATGTATATTTGTACCCATAACTTCTTTGCATCTCAAAATGCTTCTTAGATTTTGGCTCATTTCATTCAGAGTGTTAGCCGTTTGGATTCAATTTCACTAAAATTTACAACAAATTTTCCTATTCCTCAAAATATATTACATTTTCAAATAATCTTTTTTGTATTTATAATATTTTGTATTATAACTGACAATACATCTAAAAACCACAAATAGTTTATAAAAAATTCAAAATAACAATTTTTGGAAAAATCGAATTTTTCAAAATTTTTTCCTTCGAACGTAGTCGGACACCTTAATCAGACAAAAAAATCGTCTGATGGGGAATTGGAATTCCTTCATTCATAGTTTCTTAGAAAACACCCAATGTGCCCCCCCCCACCAGTTAGAATTCCATTTCATGCACTCCTGACCTTAAAGTCAATCAAAACCGCTTTTAGGGCGATAGTTCACGAAACAGCAGTTTTCTTAGTAATGATGTACTTTCGAAGAAATTTCGAAGTAATCATGGAGAAAGCTCAAAATCTTCCACTCTGATGGCCTGTCGTTAGGGCCACTGGCTCAGAAGAGACGGTGTGTCGTCACGTGACCCTCGTACCGATCGAGACGTGAATTCGAACCATTGTTCACTTCGACACTGAATTCTAATTTCTTTGATGATTTCAGTAATTCAGGAAACACAATGAGGCCGTTTCAATCCGAGTCTTTAAATATCCTGTTGAAACTGCGGAAGATCATTTGGTTCACAGCCTTGAGGACACTAGCAGCACACGAATATTGCACAATATTGTACGACATGGATCCATATTGTACGATCCATGGATCAATGTTTCGCAATATTGTTTATATCATAAAATACCGCACAATATTGTACAATATAGTGCAACTGGTTGTGCTATTGTACAACATTGAATGACATGGAACAATATTCGCAATATTTTATAACATTGTGGAATATTGATCAATATCATATAATATCGAACAATATTGTACAATATAGTGTGATAGGTTTGCTATCTGAACCCTAGCAGCACACAAATATTGTACAAGATTGTATGGCATGGATCAATATTCGCAATATTGTTAAATATTGTGGAATATTGTTTAATATCATAGAATGTCGAGCAATAATGTGCAATATAGTGCAACAGACTCTGCTACCTGAACCCGAGTAACACACAAATACTGTACAACATTGGCTGACATTGATTAATATTCGCATACTGTATACTATTGTGGAATATTGCTTAAAATCATCGAATGTCGAACAATACTGTACAATTTTGTGCAACAGATTGTGCTACCTGAACTCTAGTAGCACACAAATGCTGTACAATATTTAGTTACATTGATAAATGTTGAAAAATATTGTGAAATATTGTTTAATATCATACAATTTATATTATATTATATTCTATGACATTATACATATTATACATTCTATGATATTATACATACTGTTTAATGTCATAAAATGTCGAACAATATTGTACAGTATTGTGCAACAGACTGTGCTACTTGAACTCTAGTAGCACACAAGTACTATATAATGCGTATTGACATAGATCAATATTCGCAATACTGATTAATATCATATAATATCGAACGATATTATGCAGTATAGGGCAACAGGCTTTGTTACCTGAGTCCTAGTAACACACAAATACCGAACAATACTGTACGATACTGATCAATATTGTTCAATATTGTGGAATATTGTTTAATATCATATATCACGATATTGTACAATATAATACAACAGACTGTACTACCAGGCGAAAAGGGTTATATCTGTGGTGGTTGCAAAACTCGGGTCTTTCAACGTATTACAATTACAGTTAGATACGGTGAGCTGAAGAAACAGTACTTTTCAACTTTGAATTCTAAAGGTGTTGAAAATACTTTAGAATCCAGAAATAATGGTCTTTCCAAAACTCTCTCGCATGCTTTCTGTAAAAAATTCTGTTTTTGGTTTAGGGAGATTCTACCAATTAATTGAAGGGAATCAGTGGTCTGGTGGTAACGTCTGGACTTCGGAACCATATAGTTTCTGGTTCGAGACCCAGCGAAGATTCGTCAGGCAAACATCCTCACGCTGGTGTGGTCTGGAGAGGGGGTTGCCAATTCTGGTGTCATTCTCTTCATCTGACCCTTGGTTCAAAATGACGAGGCACGTCCCAAAATAGCCCTCGTGTTGCTTTAAAATGGGGCGTTAATGTAAACTAAACCTAACTAAATCCAATTGACTGAAAACGAAACTTGACTCAGAATTGCAATTGTAATCCCATAATGATATAACAGATTTAATATATTAAAACCACTGCGGTTTTGAGTTTTGTATGGCTTTGAAAGTACAGACAGACAGAAGTGAACCCTCTTGTTTTGTATTTATCACTTTAGATTATATTTGTATATCTGGACGGACGAACTTCCTCTGAATGTTTGCTCAAAATTTCCTGGAAATCTAGGGATTTGGAGTAAAGACCATATATCATGATTCTAAAAGTGCGTTTTTGGAACGTGGAAAAATTCTGAAATCATGGAGTTCGAATATTTTGACGATGGTAAGTTTTTTTATACTTTGTTTAAGAGCTGTAAAAATGTCGTATGTTTATTTAAAAGTAATTTGAATTATATTCAATAACTAGCTCGTACCCAGCGCGTTTCTGCAGCAGAATAAATAATCTTGGAAATATCGTTTGGAATTTGAAATAGTTGCTTTGTTTAATTGAGAATGGTATTTATTTTTTTTGTCGGCAACGAATAAAAACAGAAGCAATTTTGTAGTATTTATTATATTCTACAAACAAAAATTCGTTTTTATGTATTAGATTATTATATATTCTTTTAGAATTGAAATGCTAGGCGTTCTTTCAGAACGGTAATAAAAGAAACTATTTACCTTGAAATTATATTATATTACTTTATTATACCTTGTGATTCGTTTCATATTAGTTCAGAATTCTCAAGTTTAATGTTAGAAAATGTGATAAGTGTTTTGTTTTAAAATTTATTAAGCATAGAAAACATATTTATACCATGAAATGTTTCATATTGCAGAAAAGATAATTTTTTGAAAACTGAGATGGCGCAAAATTATTTGTAATCTAATATTTTCGGAATTGACTTCAAAAAACGCTGAAATTGTATTAAATGTTTAGATAAAATTTCTGATCTATAGGATTGGTTCCCATAAAACTTTCTGGCTCTATTACCACTGGTATAATTATTACATAAGAGAAAGACTCAAATTACTTTTACGTACAATAGCTACGAAATATGAGCCTTATGTAATAGTTTTTTTGGATTTATAGTGTTTATTAATAACAAATCATCTAAAAATAATAAATAATTTCTAAAATTTTTTTTCTTCAAACGTAGTCGTATATCATAAAACGAATAAAAATTTGAATCGGGAATTCCATTTTCGGGAAAGAATTATATTCCATTACATCGAGAGTTTTAAAACGTCATCTGAGCAACAATTAAAAAATGAGCGACTTCATTAATTATACTCAAACGAGACAGCGAAGAAGAAATTTAAAAGCGTTGCGGATAATCCCATTGACAAATGGCTTTTTAATTAGTTTTCTGATGAATCAAAAATTTGCTGTGCGTCACAGACTGAACAAATTATCATAGCGTTAAAATTCCAAGCTTTCCCTCCAAGATTATTTACAAACAAATCCATTTCAATAAATCTTCGTTGAATCGTTTATTAGAAATGTGCCCCGAAAGGTTATCTCTAAATAAGTCGTGTATTTGGAGACAATTTTTGCGTCCGCGAATAGCATTGGAAATGTGTAGGAGAAAGCTTGTAGCAGAGGGTTGTTTGTCAATGAATTAAATAAAGAGAAATCTACATAATTAAAAATGAATGTTTGTCTGTATGTCTCTTATGCATTGCAATGCCGCTCATCCGATTGCGATGAAACTTTAAACACTTATCACTTGCGCTTAAGGGATGGTTATGGGCAGAGTAACATTATCTAATACATTAAAAATTATTTTCAGATCTATTTACTCCATCTTTTGTTGTTGTCGTTTCCGCGATTTTCACGGAAAGGGGGTGCAGTAGCTTCTGAGGGTAAAGACCCATGAGCACCCAGAGGGCAGAAGTCCAACTTCTAGCTCACACACACGACACAACCCTTTTTAGGGGGTGGTCGAATTCATTCATACACTCATTCATCCATCAGCAAGTCGGAATTTAGATCTAAATCAGAGACCGACTCATCCCTGATTCAGTACCCCCAGAGGTATTGACTCCATCTTTTAACAATGGATTAACCACCAAATAAATCGCCGAGGAGACACAGCAGATTCAGTAAAAGATACTAAAATCAAGATAATAATACGTAGTAATTGACTTCAAAAAAACGTGATTTTAATAATGCGTAGCTATTGTGCGTATAGGCAATATAAGTCTTTCTCTGAGATAATAGTTTCATTAGAGAGTATGCGAGAATCAATCCTATGAGTTTGGAATTTTAACTAAACATTTAATAAAATTTGATATTTTTTTTTGGCTTATCTTGTTAAAATATTGTAGTACAAACAATTTTGCAAAATCTTAGTTTTCAAAATTTTTTCTTTTCGAATATTTTAAAGATTTAAGGGTATAAAACATTTTCTATGTTTAATAAATGTTAAAAAAATATTTTAATCACATATTCTATTATTAAACTTGATAATACTGAAGGAATATGAAACGAATCACGAGATACCATAAATAGTTTCTTTCATTGCCATTCTGAAAGAACACCAAGTATTACAATTCTAAAAGAATACACAAATCTAATACATAAAAACGAATATTTGTTCGTTCTTATTTTAAGTACTGTTTTACCGTTCATCCTATTTCGATGAAACCTTGCCAAATTATTGATTGACTGCACTTAATCTTATTTTTTCGGCGGCAGCAACGCGCCGGGTACAAACTAGTAATTCTATAGTTTTGCGATTTCCCACCTGTCATGCAAACATATCTCTAAATAACTATTTTGTATTTTTATCGAGGAGTCAAAGAGAAATGGCTCCTCGAAACATTTTGATATAAGTCATCATTTTTTTCACTAGAAACCCATTATTGGGAGTCAAACAAATCCGACTTTTGGAAAAGCAATTAAGGCATTTTCCTCGCTGGCAGGAATTTACGATCCATCAACAGAAAGCGGATTTCTTTTCGTGATTTATTCACTGAATAGGATTCCGAAGCCGAAAACTCAGAGTTTACGAAGTTTTTACCTTTCCGTCAACAATTACAAACATCCTTCAAATGAATCTTCTACCGATGAAGAATTGATCAAGATTAATCATAAAAGCAGTTTTCCTAGTCATGAGCTAATTGCAAAAACTTTTGCAATCTTTACATCTCTGAAGTAAATCAATAAAGAAACTGCGCATACCGGTGTTTTCTCGATGCAATTCTGAATGAATGTGGGAAAAAGACAACCCTGCAGGCAGGATTCTTCATTCCGAAAAAGTTTAGTTTAGTTATATGAACGCCCCGTTTTGAAACAAGACTGGGGCTACATTTTGGATCTAATTAGTAACATATATATATATATATCTGCCTGCAGGGTTGTCTTTTTCCCACTCTATATATATTTATATATA